>VDFB02254678.1:0-32351 GCA_007258455.2 Sequoia sempervirens
CATGTTGTTGAGCTAGTGTTCTTGATTTAGCATTGAAGATCCATTTTCAAGCATTGTCCCACATCTAATTTAAGATCAAAATCTACATTCTTCACGCCCACTTCATGTTAGATTGCAGATTTGCATTCCAAGACAATATTCAAAGTATCATTGTTCATGTTTCATATTACATGTTTTAGGTTCATATTTCATTGTATCATCACAAGGTTTAATTACCTAAACAAGGTTTGACCAAGGAAAACCCCTATTTCCTAACAATCAACAAGGTTCTCTCTCTCTCTCTCTACATGTGTGATTGCATATCTAGGTGTTTTGGAGCTTGAAGGATCTTTGAAGACTAGGCTACAAGGTTGAAGAAAGTCATCAAGTTGTCACAAGGTTGCTATCTTCACAAAGAGTCACCTACAGGTTGCAAATCAAGGTTTTAGATCTAGAAATGAAGTATGGAAGGAAGAGTAGAGATAAGAGAGTAGATTCAGGCCTTGAACCCCTAAAAAAGCAAAGTGAAACTGCATTTAGAACACCTCATTTATGATTTGGAGTGCATAATAATCCTAGATTTAGCTTGCATTGAGTTTGCATTAGGTTTTGCATTAGTTAATTGGCATCTAGGGTTTATAAATATTGCATTAGTGAAAGTGCATATAGGTTGCATTTTTGCATCTTAGATCATTAAATTTTATTAAAATTCTACAATTTCAAACAATCAAGACATCATACAAGTTAGCAACCTTAGAAGTTACTGAAAGAGTGAAAATTGTCGTTGGCTATGGTTTAGGACATAGAACAACAATATTCTACATTCTCATTCAAGGAAACCCTAGATATCACAATCCAAGGATGAAGTAGGAGAAAGAGATCTTACAATAGGGCATCCTAGGGTATGATTAATGACTGAAGAGGGGTTCACCACCAAGCTAGGAATTGGAAGGAAAAAATGATATACAAGATCTAATGATTAAACTTAATGACATGCAAAGCCTCACTAAATGACCTAGAAATGAATTCAAAATAGAATAGAAAACTGGAAAAGCATAGAGGGGCACCTGGAAATCTATAACAACTTGAATGAAGACCTAAGACACTAAAAATGTTGAATTTAATGTCTGCTAGGACTCATAGGCTAGTCTGGGCGATTTAGTCCTAGATTAGGGTTTTTGGGTAGGAACATAAATTTGGAAAAGACAAGTCTAAAACTCCTGAAATCTACAAATTTGATTGTACTGGGACTCATATGCCAGAAGTGGCATATTAGTCCAGTTTGTATTTTTTAGACAATCAAGACCTGAATCTGCTCTTCAATCCCTACTCAATCTTCTCAACCTAGTTTCTGGATCTAAATTTCCAAATTGTGCTCTATAGATGTCTTCCAATGATCTAAACAAGGTGAAAACTTGGACAACTTTACAACAAGACAACTTCTTTCCAATATTGCTCCTCAGAGGGTCTTCAACCTAGATCTACAAATCACACACTAAAGAGAGGGAAAATTGTTGTTTTGTTAGTAGAAAGGGGTTTTCCTTGGTCAAACCCCATTTTCATAATCATACCTTGCAATGAAATCAAATGGAAATGAGGAATGGTGAATGAACAAAATAATATGTTCCAACTCACCAAACCCTAGACATAAAGTGTTGCAAACATGTATGAAATGGATCCAATGGATACAAATCTTGCATATTGCTTGAATTTTGTGAATCTTGAATTAAATACTTGCTTGAATCATGAAACCCTACATCACAAATTTGTTAGCTCAAAAAAAAATATGATGCATGCCGACTTTGACATGATACTTGATGCTTGAATAATTCTTTAAAACACTTGATAAAAAACTCTTGAATTCTCTTTTTATCTATTGAATGCTCTTGAATGCTCTTGTAAACTCCAATTTCCTATTAGGAATGCTCTCATGAAAGTCTTTGGTCACTTGATTTTTTGCTAGGTGAAAAATGAGTGAAATAACCTTGTATTTATACTTTTTTATACTGAATTTCATGAAATTACAACACTACAATTCAACATTAGATCTAGGAGGATAAAATCCCACTGGGAATTTGATTTTGAATTATTTTTAAGCCACATGATACTCATACGCTAGAAGTGGCATATAAGTCCCAATAGGCTAGGGTATGGGACACATTTTTCAAGAAATTCTTAGATTCATGTGAAATCAGGATCAGGGCTCCAAAAATTAGGTGGGACCCATACACCAAATATGGCTTCTGAGTCCTAGATCACTAAATCTAGGCTATATAATCCAAAAGCACCTGAATTATGATTGGATGTTGATTTATGTTGGGATTATCCTAAGAAAGGTGCATTAATTAAGGCTTGTGGATGCAAAATAAGGCCAAATAAGACATAAAGAAGTCCAATTAATAATGAATATGCTAGATTAGTGTGAAAGTGTGGTGGAGCACTTTACAAAACCCTAAATAAGTCTATTTAGTTTACAAGGGCCCAAGACCTAATGTGAATGTGTTAAACACATTACAACACTAAATCAAGGCATCATTAAGCTCAATTTAATGAGGACCCAAACAAGTGTGAAAATGTCACAAATGCAATTTTTCGACACTAGATTTAGCCCCCACTTTAGTGAGAGGATGAACTTGCTTGAAACTCACTCTAAAGTAGGCAGAATAACATCAAGAGGGGTTCAAATGTACCAATGCTAGTAGGATAGGATGACAACAATCAAGAGGGTTGTGCAAGCCCCAAGGATCAAGGCCCTAAGGAAAACCAATGTAGGCCCAAAAGAACACATATGTAAATGATAAAGAGAATCAACAAGGCACAAGCCTACACTTCCAAAGACACAAGGAAAAACAAGAAAAAGTTAAAAAAAGGGGGTGGATCAAGGTTTGATCATTTTTCTCGCATGTTGTGGATCAGATATAAGTTGTTTTCCCAAAAATGCACTCACTCTGAGGCAACAAAACTTTAGGTTGTCTGTTAGGTGGGTATCCAAAAGGTGAGACACATATGCGCATGATTGGTATGCACTCACATAAACAAGCGAGTGGCTATGGGAAATTCATGCCTCGGTTCAACTTCCCGTCCAACCAAATCAAAGTTATACCTCCTGATAACTTTGATAAGGTTCCACACAACAATGAACTTTGAGCTTCATGAGACAAGAAAATCTTCACATGCTTGAAACTCATGAAGAAACTAGATGGATTCACAAGCATTCAAAGTGTGTTATGGAAGTTGGCGATATAACCGAAATTGTAAATACAAAAATAATTTAAGAAATGCTCAAAGGAGTCTTGCTTAGTTCATGTAAGGTCTTAAATTAGGGAACATTGTGCCTAATGTCTCCAAGAGAGGACCAATCAAAGAATATAAGATTCACAACTTAGGGGATTCAATGTGTCGCATCAAGCTACCAAGAGGAATGTAATATGCCAAGGGAGATCATGCTCTTGAAGGACATCACACCCAATGTCACCACAAAGAAAAAGATGCATCACATGAAGTAAGAATACTGCACCATGAAACATGGAATGCAAAATAATAATGCCAATGTATGCCCCCACTTTAAAGAAATTGCTAAACACCATGCTATGAGCAATTACTTTAAAGTAGCAAATGATAAATTCTAACAATAAATAAGACATGAGAGATTATTTGGAAAGCCCTATTCCAAGTCATATGTTTTCAAATAAAGCTATGCAATAAAAAAGGGAAAGAGAGGGGTTTCCCCCAAAATGAAACTCCAAACACATGAGGGATCCATGGATTTAGGGTCAGTATGTTCTTGCTACAATGTTTTTAGAGAGATTGGAATTGTCATCATTCCCCAAATACTCATAGAACTGGAATAATGACACAAAGAGAGTGAAAACAAAGAAAAAGAATTTGAGGTCAACATGGAAGAAACATGAATGTCTTGACACCTTGTGTCATCCCCAAAAGGAAAAAAACAAGACAAAGAAAAGATAAAGAATTTTTTTTTTTGTCAACATGGAAGAGACATGGGTGTCTTGATGCCTTGCATCATCCACAAAAGGAAAAAAACAAGACAAAGAAAAGATATAGGAAAAAGGTAAAAGATTCACAACATAGAGAAGAATGTCAGTACAAAGAGAAGAATGTCACAAAGAGAAAGAGATACATCAAATAGAACAACACATGAGATCACATTACGCACATGCAATCACACAAAGAAAAATGAAAAAAGAATAATGAAAAACACTAGAAAGAAACATGTGAGACAACCTATGAGCAGCTCATCCACATCCCAATTGTGCTCATCATATACGGAATGAGGAAAACTAGCTAAAGGGACAACAAAAAATGCATTACTAGGAAAAGGCTACTAATTCTTGCCCCCATTGAATGCAAGACAAGAATGAGCCAAGGTAGGTGATGCGAAAGAGCTCCTTGCATTTTGAAATGATTTTCAATGAATGTGAGGCATGAAATAGTGAGAATAGTAATACCCTACAACTATTACATGGAAAGGAGTGGAAGGGTCCTGCTTTAAGGTACTATTTCTATGATATCAAACTTTTTGAATATTTTTTCTAAAGCATGACGCTCATCAATACTAGATGGTCAAAAATTCTATGATATCTGCAATGAGATGTACATTATTGTTCTTAGGATTTGGAAATCAAATTTCTAGCATGGAGGGTAATGTAATAAGTCCTTGACTTAGAAGTATGTGTAAGGCTATTTTAGTTGTAGATGGAGGACAAGGAAATTTTAGCTTTTTTAGTTTGTAAGGCCTTCTTCTCTTGCTAGATTCACCAACTTCTCAAGTTGAATGTTGAGGAGGAGGACCTAAGATGATCATGCCATCCTTATCATCGCTACGAAGCATCAATTGTTCTCTAGGAAGGAGGAGACTCATATCAGGAGGAGGATCTTGTTATCCTAACCCTTTCAAGTATTTTCGGTTGGAA
This sequence comes from Sequoia sempervirens, assembly GCA_007258455.2. Classification (NCBI taxonomy): domain Eukaryota; kingdom Viridiplantae; phylum Streptophyta; class Pinopsida; order Cupressales; family Cupressaceae; genus Sequoia; species Sequoia sempervirens. Next base: position 4,914 of record VDFB02254678.1, read on the forward strand.
TTTTCTCTAAGAAAATTGATGAATTTCATCTTCACTTATTTTATCACATCCTTGTTTACTCAAGATCATGAATCCTTTTCCATATGTCTCTTCTAGATTGATGGGAGTGTTGGTCACTTTGTTAATGTAAAATGGTTGAATGTTTTCTTGACTAGAGGAGTTAGGATCACCTTGTATCTCACTTTCAAGATGTAAGTAACCAAACATCTCAAGTGGTGGTATTATAGGGGGTGTTGGTTGTTCTATCGATGGATAGAAGGATGCATTATTTTCAAGTTTGTTAAGGAATTCGTTTAAGAATTTATTCATGTCGTCATCATCTTATCCAATGATGTTAACATCATGAGGAGGACATGCATTAGGAGTTGGGTGAACATGAGTGAGTTCAATTTCATTAGGGTCATTTCCAAAAGCACAATTTGACATATCCACTAAGGACTTCATGGACATCCACAGCTTACCAAATCACACATCCATGATTAAATGCAATGCAAGAATTTAGAGTAAAATGTATGTAATGAATGAAATTAGATGGATGAAACAGATAGCTAAGGACATCAAAGAGAAGCATATAAATAAAGTATTTAATGTTGTAAAATGTAGATTAAAATATGTAATGGGACTAAATCACCCAGAGGGGTGTATGTGTCCCAATTAGGGTTTTTTAGGGGTCTAAATAGTGAATAAGAGTCACCACAAAATACCCAGAAATTAGGAAAAATATCTTGTACTAGGACTAAATCATCCAGAGGGGTGTATGAGTCCCAGTTTAAGGTTTTTGCACCATTTTCAACAAATTTTGTGTGAATGTTATGCTTTCTATTTCGAATGATGTCTAAGCTAAGTGAAAATATAGATTTCAGATGAAATTCAATGATGCAAGATGCAAAAATGCAACCTACATGCACTTTCACTAATGCAATATTTACAAACCCTAGAATGCTAATTAACTAATGCAAACCCTAATGAAAAGTTAATGCTAGCTATATCTAGGACTATAATGCATTCCAAATCAGAATATAAAATGTTCTAAATGTAGGTTCACTAAAATGAAAGAGGGAAAATTGTCACTAGCTATGGTCTAGGACATAGAACAACAATCTTCTACACTCATTCAAGGAAACCCTAGAGATCTCAATCCAAGGATAAAGTAGGGGAAACTGATCTTGCAATAGGGTGTCCTAGGGTGTGATTAATGACTAAAGAGGGGTTCACCACCAAGCTAGGGCTTGGAAAGAGAAATGATATGCAAGATATAATGATTAAAATTAATGATATGAAAATCTTCACTAAATGACCTAGAAATGAATGCTAAATAAAATAGAAAATTGGAAAAGCACAATGGGGCAGTTGGAAATCTGTAGCAACTTGAATGAAGACTTGAGATGCTGAAAAATGTTGAATTTAATGTCTTTTGGGACTCATACGCTAGTCAGGGTTATTTAGTCCCATATTAGGGTTTCCAAGCAGGAACAAAAATCTAAGAAAGACAATTCTAAAAATCTATAAATCTATAAATTTGACTGTACTAGGACTCATACGCCAAAAGTGGCATATCAATTTATTTTGTATTTTTCAAAGAATCAAGAGCTAAATATGCTCTTCAACCGTTGCTCAATCTTCTCAACTTGGTTTCTAGATATATGAATTGCCAAATTCAGCTCTATAGATGTCTTCCAATGATCTCCTAAACAAGATGACAACTTGGACAACTTTGCAACCTAACAACTTTCCTATCTTGCTCCTTAGAGGTTATTCAACCTGGATTTCCAAATCACACACTAAAGAGAGGGAAATTTTTTGTTTTGTTAGTAGAAAGGGGTTTACCTTGGTCAAACCCCATTTTGGTAATCAAACCTTGCAATTAAATGAAATGGAGAGGAGGAATGATGAATGAACAAAATGATATGTTTCAACTCACCAAACCCTATAAATAAAGTGTTGTGCAAACATGTATGAAATGGCTCCAATGGATGTAGATCTTGAATCTTTCTTGAATGTTGTGAATCTTGAATTGAACGCTTTCTTGAATCATGAAACCATACATCACCAATGCTAGCTAAAAAAAAACATGATGGATGATGACTTTGACATGATGCTTGATACTTGAATAATGCTCTAAAAAACTTGGTAAACAAATCTTGAATGCTCTTGTAAACTCTTGAATGCTCTTGAATGATCTTGTAAACTCCAACTTGCTATTAGGAATGCTTTCATGAAAGTATTAGGTCACTTGATTTATTTCTAGGTGAAAAATGAGTGAAATAACCTTGTTTCTATACTTGTTTATACCAAATTTCTTGAAATTACAACACTACAAGCCAACATCAGATCTAGGAGGATATAATTCTATGACAATTTTGAATTTAATTTAATTTTAAGCCACACGAGACTCATACACCATAAGTGTTGTATGAGTCCCATTAGGCTAGGCTATGGTCCACACATTTTTCAAGAAATGCTTATTAATGTGAAATCGGGATCGAGGCCTTGAAACTTAGGTGGGACCCATACACCCAAGGTTGCGTATGATTCCCAAATCACTAAATATAGGCCACACAATCCAAAAGCACCTAAATTATGATTGGATGTTGATTTATGCCAGGACTATCCTCGGAAAGATGCATTAATTAAGGCTTGTGGATGCAAAATAAGGCCAAATAAGGCATAAAGAAGCCCAATTAATAATGAAAACCCTATATTAGTGTGAAAGTGTGGTGCAAAACTTTACAACACCCTAAATAAGGAAAAAATAATGTCCATTTAGTTTACAAGGTCCCAAGACCTAATGCGAATGTGGTAAACACATTATAACACTAAATCAAGGCATCATTAAGCTCAATTTAACACGAAGGATCCAAACAAGTGTGAAAATGTCACGGATGAAATTTTTGGACACTATAGAAACAACTCAAAATTTGTTGAAATTGGTGCAAAATCCCTAATGTGGGACTCATACACCCCCTGGGTGATTTAGTTCTAGTATAGGTTGTTTTTCCTACCTTCTAGGATTTTTGTGTTGTGCATTTTCTAACATTTGACCCCTCCAAAAACCTTGAATGGGACTCATATGCCCCTTTGGGAAAATTAGTCCTAGATCAAACCTAAAAATTCCTTTTACAACATTGAAAACCTTGTTTCTACACTTTTGTTTGGTGGACCATTGGTTATTTGTTTCAATTGGTTGAGTTTTTGTTACATGCATCTCACTAGATCTAGCTTAAATTGGCTCATTTCATGCATTGGTTAATTCCAAATTTGTATTTACAACATTTCATTTTTAGATTATTACATAGTGGAATCAATAAATTACCTTGTTTGAAATCTAAAAATTGCATTTACACATTTCATTCTAGTTCTTTACATTGCATTTTAAGTTTCTTTCCATTTTAAGTTTGCATAGATTACTTTTCACAAATGTTTGTATCTATCTTTTCCAAATTTTCAAAGAAAAATATAGTCAATAATCATGTTAGTCATTCATTCAATACATTCCCAATTTATGAGAGTCTCTTAGTGCAAGAGAGTGAAGATGTTGAAGCTTTCCTCAAACCTATACCCCTTCCTATCTCTCCTATTTTTGGGAATGATGTGATAGAAGAAGATGAAAGCATAGGAGATCATGATAATCATAGTTTTTCTTCTCCTAATACCTCTCCTACACATGGCAAAGATATTTCAGTGTTAGAAGATCACTCATTAAGAATCATGGCAATGTTGAAACCTCCTCTTCTATAAACTCTCCTACATTGGAAGATAGTATAGCACAAGAGAATGAAATCATAAAGAAATTTCTAAACATCGCCTTACCTATTCTCCATTTATCTCTTTCTTGTGAGAATGTCTCAGTGAAAGAGGATGAAATCATAGATAAACATAACAATCACATTTATTCTTCTCCTAGTATCTGTCCTAGTTGTGAGGAAGATACTTTGAGGTTCAAAAATACAACCAATAAGAGTCATGAGAATCTTATGTCTCTCTTCCCCTAGGGAAAACCTTAGTGAACAAGAAAATACAACCATTGATAACTCTGTTACTTGTTATGAAGTCATTTTAGAAGAACCAACCTTTGAATGTCACGAACATCTAGTTTATAGTTATCCTAAAACCTCTCCTACTAGGGAGGATATCATTGTAATTCCTCTCATGTTGTTGTCATTATTTTGATACTTCTCTCGTGTTTTGTTGTGTACTGTGGGACTGCGATGGTGATTGTTTCACCAGTTTGACTAGTTTGGTTGATAGTTATGATTTATTAAATTTGAATAGCACAAGCAATAAAATAATAATTATGGGTAAAAAAAATTGTTATCCTTAGTTTTAATCAATTTAATATGGAAAGAGTTATGCATTAGGATTTACAAACAGGTAGAAAATCAAGAAAAGAGGATTTACCAATAGGTGGAAAAATGAAGAAAAGAGAAAATGACGAGTGCATGTGCATGCACATTCATAAACTAAAAATAATTTGGAAACTTGCCATCTATATTGTTTTTGTTCTCAAAAAAATTAAGAAATTTTCTTTAATTAAGGTGGGAATTGTTTTGGCTGGCTTGGTAATCTTTCTCAAAAAAATGTAAAAAAAAATAAAATCCCTGAATGATTCTCTTGTCAAAATAAAATTTGCTCAACATCTAGTCTTTTGATAAAGTAAAAATTAATCCAACTCTCAAAATATTGGGAATAATTGGTGGAGAACGGATTGTGACTAGAAAGAGCTTTGCTTCCACACATTTTCTACATCTGCGTGCAAAGGAATCTAGGTTGGCTTCCTTATTATTTCTTACTCTCTTCTCTCTTTGTTCTAAAACAAGAAATTGTTTTCCCTTGTTTTTTTTGGTGTTTAATTTTTATTTTATCTATTGAAAAATGTGTGCGATGGTATTCATTTGTAGTTTGTGTAATTTTTTCAATGAAATGTTAAGAGTGAAATTAATATTTATATAAATGTATATGTTGCTCTTTATTCTCCAACTCATTAAAAATGTATATATTTATATATTTATATTTGGATAATTGCTGAAAAATAAAAGATATTTAAATTTGATAAATTTAAATGAAGGGTAAATATCCTAGCTAGTTAATGGAATTGAGTTAATTAATCAACTAGGATATATCATTGCAAATCGTTGTATTACCAGTTAGAATGATAGAATTTAATTGATTGATTTAAGGATATTTTGTTAGAAGAAATTATAATATTAGAATGGTGGAATTTGGCTAATTTTTATTTTGGGTATTTGATTTAATATGTAATGGGCAATTTTAAAGGATTCTTTAAAGTTATTATTCAGGTTGTGTCTTTTTATTTATTAAATTTTAAGAATTTAAGTATATATATATAATTTCAGCTTTTATTTATTTTTATTGATCTTCTATAAGTAGTATATCATGTTTTACATACATCAAGTTTAATATAACTAAATTTCAAACCAATAAGCATATGTGAAATTATTTTCTTTATGATAACATTGTAAACTTAGATTTACTCAACATTGTTAACAACATTTGGTATTTCTAAATAAATATATTTACTTTTATGTCTTTTTTTTACACATGTGATTTATGTTAATTATTGGATGTAATATATTTCTTATGTTGCTTTACATACAAGAAGTTTAATATAATTAAACTTCAAATAGCCAGTAAGCATATGTGAAATTATTTTCTTTACGGTAACATTTTAAACTTAGATTTATTAACAACTAATTTGATACATTTAAATTTTATTAAGAGGTTATATTAAATAATATAATTATAATTTTATAATTTTATATATATATATATATATACATAGTTATGTGTAATTACATATATATGTATATAGAGATGTGTGGATATATGCACCCCATGAATTATGTCTGAGAGAAACTAGTTTTGTATAAAATATATAACTAGATATTTATTGATGGTTCTCAGTTAAAATTTATTTATTTGTATGTGTGTAATCATTTATATTACGAATTATATTGAAAATTCAATCGGGTTGTATTAAAATGCAATTAAATTTAGAATAAGTTTAGATCGTTTTTGTGACTAATTAAATAATTTTACAATGGACATGTAAATTGAAATATTAGGAGGAATTAAGATGTCCTTCTTTAATTCTATCTCTTCATTGTGTTAGTAAACTAAAAACTAAGAGAAACTTGCGTATAAAATGTGTAAATAGATATCCTTAGATTTTTGTTTATAGTTTCTCTTTTTACTAAACTGAAATGTATATATAGGTAGTTTTCATGTATTCAATTAGTGTATGTTTGTTGGGTTATAACAACAAAGTAGTTTAAGTTAAATATATATATATATATATATATCTGAATATTGTTAAAAGTAAATTGGAGGTAATAAAAATTAAGAGGAATTTATGCATAAAATGTGTAATTATATATTTTTAGATTTTGTTTATAATTTCTTCTTTTATAACAAAAAGCCAATATAGTCATAAGTAATAGTTTCTTAATGGAAGTACAACTACGATGAAATTGATGACTTAAAATGTTCTTTATAGTTTATCACTTGAATGCGTTAACAAATTAAAGGATTTTACAATGAGCATTTTAAATAGAATATAACTGATTGTCTAGAATGCTTTTGGAAACTATTATTTTAAGTGCATGGTGGGATGATAGATTGTTGTATTGGTTCCTAGTTGGTTGTAAGTCTGCATATGTTATGTTCTTATTGAGGTGATTTTATGCTTAGTCATGTTTTGAGTTGGTTGGGAACCCAATATGTGTGAGTACCCTCATAGGGAAGTTATGGGTAGTTGAATTTTCTAGGCTTCCAGAGGCAGTGAGGAAAAAATGAATTTATGTTGGTTTTTACATGATTAGTCCCTGTGATTCATTTGATCTTATTCCTATTTCAAGCTTTCATGGGTGTACCTTGTTTCATGGTTTTCTTTCCTTGGGTTATGGCTTTGAGAAAGAAAAATTATACCTCACATATGTTCTTAGTTGTTGCGATTTTAGTGCTTTGCATCTTTTGGTACACCCCTTCATGTTGTGAGTTTTTTCTCAGGGCTATCAAGGAGAGTGGCTCTTCATGGGGGCCAACGCATAAAGGGGAAGCCTGGATAACCCATGGAAGAGTTTGTTTAGGGTGATCCCTCAATAGTGGTTTACAATTTTTGGCCAAACTAGACACTGATTTTTTTTTTTTAACTAAATGTTCACATTCGGGCACTTATAGCGATTAAACCGTGAGGAATTTGAAGATGATGCAAACTAGAGTCTTGTCACATTTTGTCTGAAGATTCTAAAAATATTTTTTTCAATTTTTTTGGAATCAGATTGCACTTTTTTTTCCATCTCCCACGAAAATTGGTTTTTTTCAAAAAACAACATTTTAAAAAAGTGACGCACACCGTATAATGCATAACTTTTCTTGAAAGATTAAATTCCAATTCTTTAAAATTTAGATTTGTAACTTTGATATCTAGTGCTTCCACTTGGTTAGATAGTTTTTTATTGAATATTTTTTCTTTAATAAAGTTTCAAAGTTAAATCAATTACAATTCAGACATAACATGACCGAATAATGCATAACTTTTACTGTATGTATCGAAATTCTTTTTTTTTTTTGTTGGATCAAGGACTCCAATATCTGGTGCACTCATATTTTTAAATTTTTTTTTTGATAATCTTCTATTTTTCCACTTGTGCAGAACAAAGAGTTTTGTTTTCGGTGAAAAACCTATATTTAATAAAACTTAAAAAATAGATAGATAATATAATCAAAACATATTAAAATTATATTCGCTGGATAGCTCGTTTTGAGGGGAACCTGATACTAGTTGGGTTTCTAAAATCTCCTCCATTTTCATTCTCAAATCGAGTTTCAAACTGCAAAATTCTCAGCAATTTTGGTGCCTCAAGGGGGAGGGTGAAAAAGTGTGGGTTTGGTCGAACAAAAAAATAAGGTTCGGTTGAACAAGGGTTCGACTGAACCAATGTTCGACCGAACCCACACAACATAGAATAAAAAAATGTATTTTAAAAGGGTTCGACCGAACATTCTAAAGATGTTTGGTTGAACACCTTCTTTTAAAAATTAATTTTTAATATTAATATAAATATTAATTATATTCTTTTTAAATTTGATGGCCATATGACCGTATTTAGAGATTTTTGTTGTAGAATACAATCAAAATTTTAAGAAGATTGTATCAGATAAAAGGAGATATTTTGGATAGACTGTCAAAATATATATAGAATTATAATGATATATATGTTTGATTTATATATAATTTTACATACACTAAGGTATATCATAATGTTTTAAGGGAACCCTTGAATAGATAACCGTCATTAAAAAAATTGTTGATAGGAAAAGTTGACCATCAAATTTAATCTTTGGTAGGAGGGAGATACTTCAGAGAGAGGGGGGGGAGTGGGAGAGAGATAAAGGGTAGGGGGTCCTAGGGTTTAAGGGTTAAGGGTAGAGGAGCCGAGAGGGAGAGTGGGCAGGAGGGAGAGACTTGAGAAAGAGAGGGGGGGAGTGGGAGAGAGATAAAGGGTAGGGGGTGTACAAGGGTTTAGGGTTTAAGGGTTAAGGGTATAGGGGAGAGGGGGAGAGGGGGTAGGAGGGAGAGAGTTGAGAGAGAGAGGGGGGGTGTAATGCCCCGACTTAGTTACATTAAACAAAGAGCAAGTACAAAGTTAACAGAATATTTTTTTTATTGTTCATACATATGTTATAAAGTTTACCAAGACGTTGTTATATAACTTAACAAGAAAACTAAACACATTGATCATTACAAAAGTACAAATTTGATTTCATGTAAGATTCAGTTTATAAAATTTAAATACAATTAAAATATCCCAAATGTCAATTTTACATAAAGAGAGATTTCAAAGAATCTCTATATATCAAAGGTGATACAATCAATACACTCTTATACCAGAGGTAAGTTTAAAAAACATATAGTGTTCATCTGATATCTGGTACATAATCCACGAACAGGCTCTGCATCATCAGTCACGAACAAAGTAGTAACTGGAATCTGCTGTGAGCTTAGGATCATCTGCAAGAAAATTATAAGATAGGTGTAGCACGGTTACCTCTCGACCACGTGGAACCCAAAGGTCCACTCCCTCCGTGCTAGGAGATACTGACAGGTCCACAAACAAAGCAAACAGAACATCACGTATACGGGGTTTACAATTCACAATACAACATAACGTTTACAAATCAAAACAGATGAAATCACAGTATCAAGTCACATTAAATTGAAAACTCAACAAAAGAAACACCATCATGATATAGATTAAGAGAGTGTCATCGCATTGTTGGGATAGGTTACCCTGGTGAATCTTCCTAGACTACCGGCCCTCACCAAGAGTTACCCTGGCAGTCTCTACCGATTCCCGGCCCCTATGCAGACTAATGCGGCGTCGTTACATCTTTCAAGAGGACAAGATGGCGACTTGCCATTCCAGGCCTTCTCAGCCTTTTCTCAACCTAAACAAGCGTTAAGAAGTAGGCGAGGCATACCATTATCTGATTTAGTGTTTAAAACTACCCAACCCCTAAAATATTAGTTAGGTTATCACTTACTAAACACACTTACGTTAGGTTACCCGGACAATCACTATAGGATTTTGGCCCCTAACGCAAGCCACTCCCTCTATAACATGACTCAATGTAAAATCAATCTAGGGTATCTTTCAAGCATAAAATTTACAACCACAAAGGTTTACATCTTTCGCTAGGAACAAACCTTAGCCTCCAAAAAGTATTTTAGGTCAATAATAAAATATAAATGCTATACCCCCAAGAAAACAACCACGATATATATAAAACAACAAAATAAGAGTGTAATAAACTTGTCGATTTAATTTTCACTTTTCTAGACTCGGTGTAGAAAATATAAAACACACCTCTAAATCACCATGTAAATACACTTATTTATTGCTAGAACCCAACTCCTAATTCACATTTTCAATCTTCATAAATTGGAAAATTTAACATCTTATGAACACCAATTCACTTCCTAAGCTTTTAATAAAATGAAGATATCAACTATCCACATTATAATATATATACATCTTAATTTTCAATTAACTCAAGGAATTGGAAATTCTTAATAAAAAAACTAAGAATTTTAAAATATATATACTTCATACAATTTAAAAATCAAGTATTTAATTACATTTTTAATAAAGGTAAAATATAATCTCTATATAAAGGTCTTTCAATCACTTAATATACACAACTCAACGCACTGTTATAATAAATAATTAACATACATAGAACTTAAAATCTTAAAATATCTTTTCTCTGTCTTTATGGACTCCACTTAACTATTATTTACGTTCAGTAAGGATCTTTCAGACAGTTATTTATTCAAGAGACTTTCATTGACTATTACATGCAAGGAGAAAGAGCACGTTCAATACTGGTTATTAGTTTCAGATAAATACGAACTCATAACTGTGAGTATGCTTCAGGACGCATGCATAGATATGAATCTCAACAAAAAAATAGCAGAAATTCGTGCCTTGGTATTAGATATCGCCATGCAAAGAACTAAATAACATTAGACAACTGTCATCTTATAGTCGCTGTACAGGGAAGAGATATTACAACGAATTTACAACTAGAGACATCTATGAAGGTTTATCATTACATAGCTATATTATATTTTTCCATCACCAACCAGACGCTACCTAATGCACTGGTGCAGAGGACAAAAATTAATACTCAGGACACAGAAAAACTATAACTTTCAATTTATTGTTATTACTGCCTACTACATCGACATTACAAAATACGTCATGCATAAAGAAAGCATAACTCCACGGTCTAAGTTTCAGGATTCAATTTTATGTTTCTAAATATAACAACAAGACGTTAAGGAATCTATTCCATAACGCCCCCCCCCATAACTCTATTTGGAAATCAAGGGTTGTCTCTTGAGACAAAGGAAGAAAGAAATTTTGAAGGAAGGTCGATTGCTTGCCACTTGATCATACAGGAAACGTTTTCATAGACAATACGCACAGGGACGTTTCCAAAGTTAAATCTCACTCTAATCCCTTACAGAGGCTAAGCACTTTTGTATTTAAAATATCAACTAGATTTGTAAACTATAAATACTATTTCCTTTTATTCAAAATGAATAAAATATAGAGATAATTCCACAACTACCAGGCAGACTGTGCAGTAACATCTTATGACAAATTTGAGTAAAAATTCCACAAAAGATTATCAATCTGCAGGTATCCTAAATCCGACATGGGGTTCATTATGCTGTCCATAAACTATATGCGCGATTGGGTTCAAGTATCTTAGGCATATGATAACCTAAGTGAAGTATATTTGTTTATGGTGTAGATTGTGAAAGAAGATCTGTATTTAACAGAATGAAATATATAAATCTAAAATTAATAGCACAATATTTTCATATTTTCCATAAAGAACGATATAAAAGAAATGTTAGCTATAGCTTCAGAGTTTCAACCTTTAAAATACTACTTAGACTCATTCAGTACGCTAAATTAAACATATGTATAAGTCAACAGATATACAGGGAAATTCAATCTCTGTTTTCAGATCTAAGAATTTACTCTAAACTCCATTTCATTGTTTTCTTAGCATTTAAATTTTAACAATATTTTCAATAATCTTTGACTGCTTATTCTAACTATTTCTCTGTTTTTTTTTTTTTTGTGCAAGTTCAGAAAAGAGAATTTCTACATTAAATTTTCCAGAATTAAATACAAGAACTTGAAATCAGAAGGAACCTGTTAAAAACTCGAAGACTGGCTGAAATATGATCCTTTGAAAACTTTTGTCAACCCCAAAATCAAATCACCCGATTTCAATGATGAATATCCAATGATCTCAGCTTCAAAATTACGCTTCAATACAAAATCCTTAAGAAAACTCTTCTCAAACAATTGTTGTGCTGAAATTTGCTAAAAAGTTGCTGCCGTAAAATTCTTCCCGTGAATGTGTGCACAATTTCCCCAAAATCTAAAACAAATATAAACTCATGCAATTCCACTTTTCATTACAAAACTTAACTGGAAAATCAATTTGCATTGAAAATAACTCATTCAGTTAAACTAATTCTTCAAAAATATCATAACAGACCTTTAATTGATAATCAGAGATTCTTATCTCATCGAAAATATCTTGTTTTAAAAATATCTATTTCACACAATTCAATTTGCACAATTAAATCAGCAATAATATTATTTTAATTAAAACATTGCGAAGAATTAACTTTCACTGATAAATTCAACAGCATATTTAATTTAATTTAATAAATTAAATCACAAACGTTGGCATAAACATAAATAAACATTTAATAAAATCGATATTAAATATGCAAACACAAAACAATATATATTTAAACATGACAAGACAAATTGGGCTACACGGGAAAACACAGAGATACTCGTTCGAAAATGAATGATGGTTAAAACGGGCCTGTCAATACCTCCGACAACATATTTATAATGGATTAGGGTACACTCAGACCTGACAAGCAGGTGGAGCTGTTACCCGGTACCTGTGTCTGTAGGAAAACATGAAGGTTAAAAACATGTATATATATAATCTCATGTTAGAAAAAACACTGTGAATAAGAATTGCAGCGTAGCAGGGTACTCACGAATGAGTAATGCTACACTGTCTTATCCACCGACACAAACGAGCAAGATTAATCATATCAACATGATAACATAAGCAATAATCATAACCAATAAGCTATAACATGAATGAAACTATCACAGTATCATCGAACCAACATAATCAAATAACCAGGATGTCAATGTATCATCTGAAAAACCAAAACAACATAGTATCCAGAATCTACTAAGCATCTAACAAACAGAATCAAACTTAACAGTATGTCTAAACTGGAGGGACACTACATCCTCCCCCCCTAGGATAAGGCTTACTCCTGGAAGCCTGCAAACAAATATGGATAAAGCTCATGCATACGTGTCGCATCCTCCCAAGTAGCTGATGCCTCATCACTAGGATCCCATTGGACCCTCACCTGATCAACGTCTCGACCCCTGAGGGCGAGCCTCCGACACTGAAGAATGCCCACGGGCTCCAAAGCCAGCTGCCCGTCCTCTACCTGTAATGCATTCCAATCAAGTACATGTGAAATGTCAGGATGATAAGGTCGAAGAACAGATACATGAAAGACATCATGAATACGTGATAGACTGGGTGGTAAAGCAAGTCGATATGCCACAGGACCAATCCTCTCAAGAATCTCGAATGGTCCACAAAACGAGGTGCAAGCTTAGAGCCTTTTCCATAACGGATTGGACTCTTGCGCGGACGAACTCGAAGAAAAACCCTGTCTCCAACTGAAAACTGTCTATCCACCCTATGCGCATCGGCATACTTCTTCTGTCTATCCTGTGCTGCTACCAAGTGCTCTCTAATACGATCCACCTGTTGCTCCATATCACGAAGCATCTCAAGACCAAGTAGAACTCTATCCTCAAGTCGATCCCAACTCAATGGTGTACGACAAGGACGTCCATATAGTGCCTGAAATGGAGGCATACCTATGGAACTCTGATAACCATTGTTATAGGCGAATTCCACTAAGTATAAATAGTCCTCCCAATGAGACTGTCAATCCATCACATACATTCTGAGCATATCTTCAAGAATCTGATTGACTCTCTCTGTCTGACCATCAGTCTCAGGATGATAAGCTGAACTGAAATTCAACTGCGTACCTAAAGCATGCTGTAATGATGTCCATAAAGCTGATGTAAATACAAGATCCCTATCTGAAATGATTCTACGTGGAATCCCATGCAATCGTACTATGTCCTCCATGAAAATTCTGGCCACAGAGGAAGCATTGTAAGATGACCGAACTGGTGAAAAATGAGCTACCTTTGTCAATCTGTCAACAGTAACCATGATGGCATCATGTTGACGCGATGACGTAGGTAATCCAACAATAAAATCCACTGATATTACATCCCATTTCCACTCAGGAATGAGATGTGGCTGTAACAAACCAGCATGATGTTGATGCTCTGCCTTGACTCTTTGGCATTCAAGGCACCTCGATACAAAATCAACAATGTCACGCTTCATACCAGGCCAAAAATATAACTGTCGAAGATCTGCATACATCTTCTTAACTCCAGGATGTGCTGAGTAAGGAGCTCGATGTGCCTCTGTCAAAATAAGAGTGCGAAGATTCTCAGTAGGTGGTACATATATACGACCCAGATGTCGCAACAAACCATCTATCTCAATTGCATATCCTGAAAACCTTCCCTCTAAGGGTCTATTTGAATCAATTTCCATCTTCACTTCCTGATATAATCTATCAGAAGGAAGAGCGGCCAATATCTGACTCCTCAACTCAACTCCAAGTGTCACAGCTGAAATCTCATGTCTTCGCCGACTAAGGGCGTCTGCCACCACATTCTCCTTACCCTGAACATATTTCACCTCAAAATCATATTCGCAAAGGAACTCCATCCACCGTCTCTGCCTAGCATTTAGATTAGGCTGTGTAAATATATACTGCAGACTGCGGTGATCACAATGAAGTTCAAAACGATGCCCTAACAAGAAATGTCTCCAACGAACTAGAGCATGAACAACTGCAGCGAGCTCTAAATCATGTGTGGGGTAATTCTGTTCGTGATCCTTGAGTTTGCGAGACTCATAAGCAATCACTCGTCCATCCTGCATCAATACAGCTCCTAAACCTTCCAAAGAAGCATCTGTGCAAACAACAAAATCTTTAGCAGGATCAGGAACTGCTAAGATAGGTGCACTAGTCAGCTTATCCTTAAGTATCTGAAAAGCCAATTGACATTGATCTGTCCAAATGAATTTCTTCCCTTTCCTCTAAAGAGAAGTAATGGGGTGTCCAATCCTAGAAAACCCCTGAACAAATCATCTGTAATAACCAGCAAGACCCATGAAACTACGAACCTCAGAAACATTTTTAGGTACGGGCTAATCAATGATAGCTTGAATCTTTGCAGGATCCACAGCTATTCCCTCTCCAGAAATCACATGTCCAAGGTATTTCACCTCAGTTTGGAAGAATTCACATTTCTTCAAATTTCCAAACAATTGGTTCTCCCTCAAACACTGTAAAACTTGTCTCAAATGCTCTTCATGTTCTTGCATATTTCTCGAATATATCAAAATATCATCGAGAAACACGAGAACAAATCGATCAAGATAGGTGTGAAACACACCATTCATTAGACTCATAAATACCGATGGTGCATTCGTTAACCCAAATGGTACCACTGTGAATTCGTAGTGCCCGTATCGAGTTCGGAATGCCGTTTTATGAATATCAGCTTCTACAATTCGCAACTGATGGTAACCAGATTTCAAATCAATCTTAGAGAATACAGTTGCTCCCTTGATCTGATAAAAAAGGTCATCAATTCTGGGTAATGGATACCTGTTCTTTATCGTTACCTTATTCAATTGACGATAGTCAATGCACAATCTGAGAGATCCATCCTTCTTCTTCACGAAGATAACAGGTGCTCCCCAAGGGGAAACACTCAGACGAATAAAACCCTTTGACAAGAGTTCCTCCAACTGAATACGAAGCTCCTCCAATTCCTATGTAGTCATTCTATATGGAGCATGAGAGATGGGTTCTGTTCCAGGAACTAAATCAACCCTGAAATCTATGTCACACTTCGGTGGCATACCAGGAATATCACTAGGAAAAACATCAGCGAATTCCCTAAGAATGGGGTAATCATCAAGTGATACCTCTTGACTCTCACCAGAATCCAAGTCACTCATCGTTGTCGCAAACAACTGACATCCCTGACGAAGGCATCTCTTCAACTGCATAGCAGAAATTATCCGCAAAGAGATGGGTCTCTGAACACCAACTATCTCAACCTCTGTACCATTATCATTAATGCAACGTACTGTCTTCTGATGACAATCAATCACTGCATGATGAGTTCCTAACCAATCCATTCCCATAACAATGTCATATGACCCTAAAGGTGTGACTCGAAGATCTACAGAAGTAGTCAATGATCCAATCCTAAGTCCACAATTGCGGACAAGGGATTCAACTGCTACTTTAGCCCCAGAAGCAAATTCCACCTGCCACCTATTGCCTTGCTTTACAGCCGCAAGTCCACAATGCTCAACTATAGAAGGTGAAATAAAAGAATCTGTAGCACCAGAATCAAAAAGAATATTAACATCAATACCCTGTAACTGACCTGAAGATTCAACCACTGTGTTCTGATGATCCGCTTGGCGGTTATTTACCACAGCAAACACTGTATGAGTACGACCCACATCACCAACTGTCGGCTCTGAAGCTGCCGGTCGCTGTCCATAACCTGACGTACCTCGCATAGGACACTGTCTAGCAATATGTCCCTGCTGCCCACACGAGAAACATCCAGTGCCTCTGCCAAACCCTCTGCCACCCGAAGGTGCATTAGATTGCTGATAACTACCTCGGCTCACTGTCGACTGAGCACTCTGAATTGGCTGATTCTGTTGATTGCGCTTATTGTGCCACCAATTGCGGTTCCTTCCTGATTGAGAATTATTACTTTGTTGGTTCTATGAATTTTTATTCTTTTGTTGATTGCGTTGTTGTTGTCCACCCTTAGCGGGTGCCTGTTGATTCCTAGAGGAACCACCTGTCTGATACTGACCACCACGCTGACCAAAACCAGAAACAGGAGCACTGCCTATCTGTACTCCAGTGTGTCCACCCAAAGCCATAGCGAGGTTCTCTTCCACTATCCGTGCCTTCTCCACAGCAACCTCCATAGTCTTCGGCTCGAAGACTCTGACTCCACCACTAATACGGGCGTTTAAGCCCCTGATGAAGTGCTGCACTAACATTGCCTCATCATCCATAATCCCTGCATACTGCTTGAGCTCATAAAACCTGCGCTCAAACTGTTCCACGGACATAGCCATCTGACGAAGATCATGAAACTCATCCGCACGTCGCTGCCTCCAATGTTTAGACAAGAAACGTGCTCTGAATCTCTCCTGGAACATATCCCATGAGACTGCACCAATCTCTAGATGGAGCTTCTGCTCCTCCAATCGCCACCAAGTAGAGGCAAAGCCTCTAAGATGCATTATGGCGCAACGAGCACGAGTATTGCTGCCATAAGGATGCATTGCAAAGCATCGTCCCAAATCAAGCAAGCAAGTCTCTGCCTCTAAACCTCCACCAGATCCATCAAATGTAGGAGGGCGTGCCCTCAACAAATCTCGCATGTGACCTGCAATAATGGCATCCTGTTGCACTGAATCATCAACTCTCCTCGGAGATCTATCACGTTCTCTATTCACTTCATGTTCCACTTCATGTCTAGGTCCAAGTCGAGCTAGGACCTCCTCAAGTAAAGGGCGTAACTGTGACCCCTCTACCACTGACTGTTCTGGAATCTATGCCTCATTACCCTGATCCAACTGCGGACCCAAATGTTCTGCCTGATCACTCTGATGAGGGCTCGGAGGGGGAGTAACCTGGCGGTTTGGCCCATGGCCACCACCTCGGCCTCGACCACGACCTCTAACATGACGCCT
Organism: Sequoia sempervirens; assembly: GCA_007258455.2. Classification (NCBI taxonomy): domain Eukaryota; kingdom Viridiplantae; phylum Streptophyta; class Pinopsida; order Cupressales; family Cupressaceae; genus Sequoia; species Sequoia sempervirens. The sequence goes on from VDFB02254678.1 coordinate 22,479, forward strand.
AGGCATGATCCTACACACAAACCGACACAAGTCTTGTTATAAGACAAACAAAGCAAATGGAAAACACAACAACCAAGACTAACGTACTAAACAACCTAATGGGCTCATTTAACCAGAGCACCCAGTGTTAGAACTTGGCTCTGATACCAATCTGTAATGCCCCGACTTAGTTACATTAAACAAAGAGCAAGTACAAAGTTAACAGAATATTTTTTTTATTGTTCATACATATGTTATAAAGTTTACCAAGACGTTATATAACTTAACAAGAAAACTAAACACATTGATCATTACAAAAGTACAAATTTGATTTCATGTAAGATTCAGTTTATAAAATTTAAATACAATTAAAATATCCCAAATGTCAATTTTACATAAAGCGAGATTTCAAAGAATCTCTATATATCAAAGGTGATACAATCAATACACTCTTATACCAGAGGTAAGTTTACAAAACATATAGTGTTCATCTGATATCTAGTACATAATCCACGAACAGGCTCTGCATCATCAGTCACGAACAAAGTAGTAACTGGAATCTGCTGTGAGCTTAGGATCATCTGCAAGAAAATTATAAGATAGGTGTAGCACGGTTACCTCCCGACCACGTGGAACCCAAAGGTCCACTCCCTCCGTGCTAGGAGATACTGACAGGTCCACAAACAAAGCAAACAGAACATCACGTATACGGGGTTTACAATTCACAATACGACATAACGTTTACAAATCAAAACGGATGAAATCACAGTATCAAGTCACATTAAATTGAAAACTCAACAAAAGAAACACCATCATGATATAGATTAAGAGAGTGTCATCGCATTGTCGGGATAGGTTACCCTGGTGAATCTTCCTAGACTACCGGCCCTCACCAAGAGTTACCCTGGCAGTCTCTACCGATTCCCGGCCCCTATGCAGACTAATGCGGCGTCGTTACATCTTTCAAGAGGACAAGATGGCGACTTGCCATTCCAGGCCTTCTCAGCCTTTTCTCAACCTAAACGAGCGTTAAGAAGTAGGCGAGGCATACCATTATCTGATTTAGTGTTTAAAACTACCCAACCCCTAAAATATTAGTTAGGTTATCACTTAATTAACACACTTACGTTAGGTTACCCAGACAATCACTATAGGATTTCGGCCCCTAACGCAAGCCACTCCCTCTATAACATGACTCAACGTAAAATCAATCTAGGGTATCTTTCAAGCATAAAATTTACAACCACAAAGGTTTACATCTTTCGCTAGGAACAAACCTTAGCCTCCAAAAAGTCTTTTAGGTCAATAATAAAATATAAATGCTATACCCCCAAGAAAACAACCACGATATATATAAAACAACAAAATAAGAGTGTAATAAACTTGTCGATTTAATTTTCACTTTTCTAGTCTCGGTGTAGAAAATATAAAACACACCTCTAAATCACCATGTAAATACACTTATTTATTGCTAGAACCCAACTCCTAATTCACATTTTCAATCTTCATAAATTGGAAAATTTAACATCTTATGAACACCAATTCACTTCCTAAGCTTTTAATAAAATGAAGATATCAACTATCCACATTATAATATATATACATCTTAATTTTCAATTAACTCAAGGAATTGGAAATTCTTAATAAACAAACTAAGAATTTTAAAATATATATACTTCATACAATTTAAAAATCAAGTATTTAATTACATTTTTAATAAAGGTAAAATATAATCTCTATATAAAGGTCTTTCAATCGCTTAATATACACAACTCAATGCACTGTTATAATAAATAATTAACATACATAGAACTTAAAATCTTAAAATATCTTTTCTCTGTCTTTATGGACTCCACTTAACTATTATTTACGTTCAGTAAGGATCTTTCGGACAGTTATCTATTCAAGAGACTTTCATTGACTATTACATGCAAGGAGAAAGAGCACGTTCAATACTGGTTATTAGTTTCAGATAAATACGAACTCATAACTGTGAGTATGCTTCAGGACGCATGCATAGATATGAATCTCAGCAAAACAATAGCAGAAATTCGCACCTTGGTATTAGATATCGCCATGCAAAGAACTAAATAACATTAGACAACTGTCATCTTATAGTCGCTGTACAGGGAAGAGATATTACAACGAATTTACAACCAGAGACATCTATGAAGGTTTATCATTACATAGCTATATTATATTTTTCCATCACCAACCAGACGCTACCTAACGCACTGGTGCAGAGGACAAAAATTAATACTCAGGACACAGAAAAACTATAACTTTCAATTTATTGTTATTACTACCTACTACATCGACATTACAAAATACGCCATGCATAAAGAAAGCATAACTCCGCGGTCTAAGTTTCAGATTCAATTTTCTGTTTCTAAATATAACAACAAGACGTTAAGGAATATATTCCATAATGCCCCCCCCATAACCAGTTCTATTTGGAAATCAAGGGTTGTCTCTTGAGACAAAGGAAGAAAGAAATTCTGAAGGAAGGTCGATTGCTTGCCACTTGATCATACAGGAAACGTTTTCATAGACAATACGCACAGGGACATTTCCAAAGTTAAATCTCACTCTAATCCCTTACAGAGGCTAAGCACTTTTGTATTTAAAATATCAATTGGATTTGTAAACTATAAATACTATTTCCTTTTATTCAAAATGAATAAAATACAGAGATAATTCCACAACTACCAGGCGGACTGTGCAGTAACATCTTATGACAAATTTGAGTAAAAATTCCACAAAATATTATCAATCTGCAGGTATCCTAAATCCGACATGGGGTTCATTATGCTGTCCATAAACTATATGCGCGATTGGGTTCAAGTATCTTAGGCATATGATAACCTAAGTGAAGTATATTTGTTTATGGTGCAGATTGTGAAAGAAGATCTGTATTTAACAGAATGAAATATATAAATCTAAAATTAATAGCACAATATTTTCATATTTTCCATAAAGAACGATATAAAAGAAATGTTAGCTATAGCTTCAGAGTTTCAACCTTTAAAATACTACTTAGACTCATTCAGTACGCTAAATTAAACATATGTATAAGTCAACAGATATACAGGGAAATTCAATCTCTGTTTTCAGATCTAAGAATTTACTCTAAACTCCATTTCATTGTTTTCTTAGCATTTAAATTTTAACAATATTTTCAATAATCTTTGACTGCTTATTCTAACTATTTCTCTGTTTTTTTTTTTTTTGTGCAGGTTCAGAAAAGAGAATTTCTACATTAAATTTTCCAGAATTAAATACAAGAACTTGAAATCAGAAGGAACCTGTTAAAAACTCGAAGACTGGCTGAAATATGATCCTTTGAAAACTTTTGTCAACCCCAAAATCAAATCACCCGATTTCAATGATGAATATCCAATGATCTCAGCTTCAAAATTACGCTTCAATACAAAATCCTTAAGAAAACTCTTCTCAAACAATTGTTGTGCTGAAATTTGCTAAAAAGTTGCTGCCGTAAAATTCTTCCCGTGAATGTGTGCACAATTTCCCCAAAATCTAAAACAAATATAAACTCATGCAATTCCACTTTTCATTACAAAACTTAACTGGCAAATCAATTTGCATTGAAAATAACTCATTCAGTTCAACTAATTCTTCAAAAATATCATAACAGACCTTTAACTGATAATCAGAGATTCTTATCTCATCGAAAATATCTTGTTTTAAAAATATCTATTTCACACAATTCAATTTGCACAATTAAATCAGCAATAATATTATTTTAATTAAAACATTGCGAAGAATTAACTTTCACTGATAAATTCAACAGCATATTTAATTTAATTTAATAAATTAAATCACAAACGTTGGCATAAACATAAATAAAAATTTAATAAAATCGATATTAAATATGCAAACACAAAACAATATATATTTAAACATGACAAGACAAATTGGGCTACACGGGAAAACACAGAGATACTCGTTCGAAAACGAACGATGGTTAAAACGGACCTGTCAATACCTCTGACAACATATTTATAATGGATTAGGGTACACTCAGACCTGACAAGCAGGTGGAGCTGTTACCCGGTACCTGTGTCTGCAGGAAAACATCAAGGTTAAAAACATGTATATATATAATCTCATGTTAGAAAACACACCGTGAATAAGAATTGCAGCGTAGCAGGGTACTCACGAATGAGTAATGCTACACTGTCTTATCCACCGACACAAACGAGCAAGATCAATCATATCAACATGATAACATAAGCAATAATCATAACCAATAAGCTATAACATGAATGAAACTATCACAGTATCATCGAACCAACATAATCAAATAACCAGGATGTCAATGTATCATCTGAAAAACCAAAACAACATAGTATCCAGAATCTACTAAGCATCTAACAAACAGAATCAAACTTAACAGTATGTCTAAACTGGAGGGACACACTATAGTAGATGTAATGGAGAACTGCAGTAAGCTTGTATATTACGGAAAAGCACTTGAGTGATGCTTCTCCTCATGCAGTTGGCGGCCAAAATTTGAAGGAGGATATTCTGGACCATTTGTATTTCTATTTCAGTAAGCTCGATGAAGCTAAGTATGTAATCTTGTATCCATCTCTATGGAAAATTGTAAATGTGAAATGTCATCTTGAAATTGTAATGTGAAATTGTTACTTGTATTAATGAAATGATTCTTTGAGTATGTAATGGAAAAGTTTGGAATGATTTTATTTCAAATATGCATTAGTTATTCAAAAGAAAAGAAAAAAATTTTATTTCCCTCGTGAATGTTAGTCTAATAAAAAATGTCTTCACTTCTTATGGGTAAACATAGTAAAAAATATTGGGTAGAACAATGTGCATGTTAAGCATGTTCTATAATATGTATGATGAATGGCTGCACAGTTGTCATATAAATATTAAAAGTTCTTATATTTTAAATTTTTCCTATATTTTTACTAACTATCCCATAAAAAATTTGTCCATGAAAAAGAAGTAATGGGGATCAAACCCAAGATCCATGGTTGTTTGGAAGGCCTGGCTCGGCACTGATAAAAGTCCCTGGATTAAGAGACTCCATATCAGGTACCTATACAGTACCCATTACAAAAGCATGGCGTATCATTGCTGGTGTTTTAAAAATTAGAGACTTGAGCTGAATATTTGTTGCTCGATTATCTACAAATGTCCTTTAGATCTGGAAAATCATGTTTATAGAATTTTACAGTTAGCAGTGTTGCTAAGTCTCGTTAATGGATTTTTTCAAAATTCAATCGATCTTCCCTTGTAAAGTATTGCAATCTTTTTAGTTTTAAATCAACGGTTTGAAGATTACAATGCACCCAAAACATCCTCAATGTAACCTAAATTTTGCTAAGATTGGCCTCATAGGAGAATGAAATGAAGTCATTACAATGTTGGTAAAGAGCCACAGTGGAGGCATCCTCCCAATCTTTCATAGAGAAAAATATGTCTATAATAAAAACAACAATATGTTTTAAATGCAAAATTTATAGGCTGCAAACAAAATGTACCCATGTTTTCTTGTTCTCCATGACCACCATTACTCATGAACCTTAAAATAATATAGCAATGAAGTGTGTATCCTGCGCAACCTCCTGCATAAAAAAAATGGGTAATGAAAACCAAGAGATAAACACCATAGGGTTAGGGCATCTTTTGAAAAACGCATTTTAAAATTTGCATACTTATTGCTGTCACTCACTTTAAAAATATATAGAATGATAAAAAGAGAATAGGACAAGAGTATTACGAGAATGGGTAGAAAATAAAACAATTCAGGGATTAAAGTTGGGGCTTTTAGATAATAAAAATACGATAAAAAAAAAATACTTTGTTTGAGCCTAATGCTATGGGTGTGGGCATTGAAAAGTTGATACTTTTTAAGAGGTCACTTCAAATATTAAAAGACTTTGATTTAGGTCAAAGTCTCATTTTCATGAAATATATATATTCCTTCAATTAAGGAAAGGGGAATATAACCCCATTCCCTATATTAATTTAAAATAAGAATAAGTTTAAGAAAAGAAGATTCACTAACTTTAAATAATATTTTTGGTATGTTATGTTTTTTTTTAATTAATAAAATTTAGTTGTTTATAAATTTCATGTAATTAGTTTTAGTTATTTTATTTTATTCAAAAAATAATTATTGTAAAATAAATGAGATATTTTTTTTAAGCATTTCAAAATTAAGAAAAAATAATAAGTAAATAAAAGTGGAGGTTAGGTGAATAAACTGAGATTATGATTATATTTATTTATTTTATATTATTTCTTATGGTAAATTTTCTAGACTTCATATGCGTTATAATGTTGAGGTTTCTAGAAAGTTATGGTCGTGTCTAAGATTATTGGATGAAATGAAATGTCTCTAAAAATTTTATAATTGATCAACCTTTATATATAACCAGATATAGCTAACTCGAAAGTTGTGTTGTCATTAAAAGGCTCATGGTTGTATCTCTATAAGACCTCAAACCTTATTGTTACTCAACATAGAATAATATGATGATTATTATTGTAGACCCAAACTCTAACAAGATAGAGTTGGAACAAACCAATGAGTTTTAGTATATTCTAGTTGTCCTCATAAATAGGGATAAATGTTCTAATGATATATCTAGTCTACTAATGATTGTAACTATATATGTCGTAAATTAAAGATGTCATTTAATAAAAGTAAACATGTTGGCACTATGTGAACTATTTCCTCTCTTCTTTATATTTTAGATTGTCTTGTTACATTGTTAATGTATATAGTTCTTGACATCAGTAATTATCAATAAGACGTTTTACTACATAAATTAATGGCATAGATGTAATGTTTTTAAAGGGGTTTCTTTAACTTATTAGTATTTCTTAAGACATTAAATTTAATCATAGACTTAAGTTGATGCATATAGTGTATAGCATATTTATGTATTCATCCTATGATTAATGAACACAATATATAAAGTATATGGTATTGAAACTTATGATATATCACTAGGTTGCTTTAATTGTTTTGCAAATAGAAGGGAAAAGGGGATGGAGAGAACCTCTTTTGAGTCTTTTCCAATCTTTGTTTGAAAAGTGTATGATATCTGAGTAGATAGTTGTTAATTTAATGTGTCCCATCCTTTTTACACCTCTCTTAAATTAGTTATTATAGACATGTTCATCTAGAAGACATCATCTCTTATGATTGTTATATATCAGAAATAGTGAGATTATTATATGTTTTCAAAAGGGAATATAGTTCCTAAAGACTAGTGCAAGATATGAGACAATGAGCCATATTTGCAACATTAGTCAATATAACATGTCACATATATATAGTTGTTAAGTTTTCCATGTGAGCACTTTTATTCTTTTATTCACCTTTATTCTTTTTTTTGTCAATTATAAGGGTTGAATATTGAGTCTGGGGATAGATGAGGGTTGTGTGTGCATCAACTAGTTGTTTTAGAAAAATTCTTGAGGAATCATATGTGAGGGTCTAGTCATGATCCTTGACCTTGAACTATTATCACCTATTATTACAGTGTGGAGAGGTTTTAGTGGTTTGTGATTGAGGTTGTTGTCAAGCCATCTTTGTAACCTAGCTATTATATTCCTTGCTATCCAACCATGTGGGAGATGGTTGAATTCTAGTTGTCGAACTACGGTTCCTCTGCAAAATATATACATAGGCAAGATCGTCAAAGATGAGCCCTCGAGGAATTAGGTCAGCCCCCTAGGTTTGCTCTCTTTTCATTACTTGAAATTATTATTCATATATCTTACTTGCCTAACATGTACCTTGACTTATATTTTCTTGATTATTAATGTGTTAGATGGACTAATTAAGTCTATTTTGATGACTTGATTTCCATGTCCCCATTTTAAAAAAAAAATTCTAAGATTGTGTAAGCAATTTAGTTGTCTAACAAAATATATTCATCTATAACTGGTCAATTGTTGTATGCTTCCTTGTAGTGCCTTCCTTAGTATCAAACTTTCAGAGTTTTGCAAGCATTCTTGAGTGAAATTTGATAGTTGTGTTTTATCCTTAACTATATTTGAGTGTTGAATTTAGGGCATTACATGTGTCCCCCTTCCTTTTTGTCTTGGTCTTGGAAACATGGTGGAACATAGAGATTTGAAACTAAGAATTTAGTTAGTAAGGGCCATTTTTGAACTAGCAAGACACCAATGAAACAAATTCTAAAACTAAATTAGGTGATCTCCTTGCACCAAATTCCAATTGCATGCTTTTCACATCAACAATTGATACTTCAAAAACAATAGCCATAAATTTGAAAAATAACGTAAGAGGCTTAACACAAATTTGAATTATTAACTTTTCTGCACATGAAATCTGTTAAAAAACAAAACCTAACACTAAAAGTCTCCAAAACAAAATCCTAGAGGGAAGCATAAGGAAAATCAAAAGTAAATACCACATATGGGTAAGCATGGACTCAAAAGAAACACTTGCATAGATCCCTCAGGAGTCCCCTATTGATAGCATTGTAATGGTAAGTACCAATTTTTGGATGAGGATCAACAACCTATACAAGCTAGTGCCATATGGAAATATGGTGGATTTAGATGTTTATAGTTTTTAATTTTGGTAGATTTTTAAATTTTCTTTGTTTTGAAGTTGAAATGTCTTTTTAAACAATCCTTAAAATAATATATGAATGTTAATTTCCATCAATATTCAGATTTGGACTGTGATTTTTTAAACACTTTAATACAATATTTGTGACATTTCTCCCAAAAAAAAATTATAAAATAAAGTTATTATTTATAAATAATAAATCATCAAACATCTATACAGAGATACAAAATATAAGTCTTATTTTAAGGGTTGCATCAAAACTAATTTGTATGAGAAATTTTAGGTGGACAACTGAGAAGTGTTTAGTAGACCAGGGTATTGACATGCTTACCCTGGGGATGTCTTCTAGAACTGAGTTGGATGTACCTAAACTTCAAGAGATCACAGTATTGAAAAAAGTAGATGAAAATAATGTTAATTGAATTGTTGAGATTCTCTTATATTTCTAATGCTAACACATTTTCATGATATCAATTTTGAGAGGGAGCAATATAAGTAAACATGATTTAGAAGGTATAACTACAAATACAACATTTTACAACTGAATAATTGTTAATGAAGATGACTGCATTATAACCATTCTAAATTGATTAATCTTTTGATCTTATGCAAATCCCTCACAATGTTTCCTTTTGGACCAAAAAGAAACATAAGTGTATGCCAATATGTATAAACATAATAAAAATAACCACTGAACCATAAAAGTAATCAATATATTGAGTTATTTTTCTCTATTTAAATAACCTCAATATGAATGCATATGATAGGCTATTGCCTACTAAGTGGCCCCTCCATTTGCTTCCCTAAATTTTTGTTTCAATTATATCATAATATTTAATGTTCATTGTATTGGAAGCAAAACTAACATGAACATGGTTCAATGCATGAAGCCCTTCTTTATTCTCCATAATCCCTAAAATTGTCTTCAGTGCTTCTAGTTGTTAAGGTTTATGCATGGTGAAACAACCATATGTCTTTGATCATGTTGGGGTATTTTAATCATATTATTGCTATAGTGATAGTATTAGATCCTAGAGTCTTGCCATGTGATAATACATTCAGACCTTTGGAAACAATGACAAATACTATTTATTACGTTGTACTTAAATTCCATTTAGGATTTCTTAAATGTAATGAACACCTGGAAGAATGTTCTATTACATGGAGACATTGAAATTTTTTCAATGATTACGACATGATTCAACCATGGGATAATTTAAGAATCGAGGGAGTGGGAGGTAGAATTTTTCTGCATGGGGTCAAATTCTCTCAAGAAGCAAATCATGTTT
>VDFB02254679.1:0-11009 GCA_007258455.2 Sequoia sempervirens
TCAACAAATTTTGTGTGAATGTTATGCTTTCTATTTCGAATGATGTCTAAGCTAAGTGAAAATATAGATTTCAGATGAAATTCAATGATGCAAGATGCAAAAATGCAACCTACATGCACTTTCACTAATGCAATATTTACAAACCCTAGAATGCTAATTAACTAATGCAAACCCTAATGAAAAGTTAATGCTAGCTATATCTAGGACTATAATGCATTCCAAATTAGAAAATAAAATGTTCTAAATGTAGGTTCACTAAAATGAAAGAGGGAAAATTGTCACTAGCTATGGTCTAGGACATAGAACAACAATCTTCTACACTCATTCAAGGAAACCCTAGAGATCTCAATCCAAGGATAAAGTAGGGGAAACTGATCTTGCAATAGGGTGTCCTAGGGTGTGATTAATGACTAAAGAGGGGTTCACCACCAAGCTAGGGCTTGGAAAGAGAAATGATATGCAAGATATAATGATTAAAATTAATGATATGAAAATCTTCACTAAATGACCTAGAAATGAATGCTAAATAAAATAGAAAATTGGAAAAGCACAATGGGGCAGTTGGAAATCTGTAGCAACTTGAATGAAGACTTGAGATGCTGAAAAATGTTGAATTTAATGTCTTTTGGGACTCATACGCTAGTCAGGGTTATTTAGTCCCATATTAGGGTTTCCAAGCAGGAACAAAAATCTAAGAAAGACAATTCTAAAAATCTATAAATCTATAAATTTGACTGTACTAGGACTCATACGCCAAAAGTGGCATATCAATTTATTTTGTATTTTTCAAAGAATCAAGAGCTAAATATGCTCTTCAACCGTTGCTCAATCTTCTCAACTTGGTTTCTAGATATATGAATTGCCAAATTCAGCTCTATAGATGTCTTCCAATGATCTCCTAAACAAGATGACAACTTGGACAACTTTGCAACCTAACAACTTTCCTATCTTGCTCCTTAGAGGTTATTCAACCTGGATTTCCAAATCACACACTAAAGAGAGGGAAATTTTTTGTTTTGTTAGTAGAAAGGGGTTTACCTTGGTCAAACCCCATTTTGGTAATCAAACCTTGCAATTAAATGAAATGGAGAGGAGGAATGATGAATGAACAAAATGATATGTTTCAACTCACCAAACCCTATAAATAAAGTGTTGTGCAAACATGTATGAAATGGCTCCAATGGATGTAGATCTTGAATCTTTCTTGAATGTTGTGAATCTTGAATTGAACGCTTTCTTGAATCATGAAACCATACATCACCAATGCTAGCTAAAAAAAAACATGATGGATGATGACTTTGACATGATGCTTGATACTTGAATAATGCTCTAAAAAACTTGGTAAACAAATCTTGAATGCTCTTGTAAACTCTTGAATGCTCTTGAATGATCTTGTAAACTCCAACTTGCTATTAGGAATGCTTTCATGAAAGTATTAGGTCACTTGATTTATTTCTAGGTGAAAAATGAGTGAAATAACCTTGTTTCTATACTTGTTTATACCAAATTTCTTGAAATTACAACACTACAAGCCAACATCAGATCTAGGAGGATATAATTCTATGAAAATTTTGAATTTAATTTAATTTTAAGCCACACGAGACTCATACACCATAAGTGTTGTATGAGTCCCATTAGGCTAGGCTATGGTCCACACATTTTTCAAGAAATGCTTATTAATGTGAAATCGGGATCGAGGCCTTGAAACTTAGGTGGGACCCATACACCCAAGGTTGCGTATGATTCCCAAATCACTAAATATAGGCCACACAATCCAAAAGCACCTAAATTATGATTGGATGTTGATTTATGCCAGGACTATCCTCGGAAAGATGCATTAATTAAGGCTTGTGGATGCAAAATAAGGCCAAATAAGGCATAAAGAAGCCCAATTAATAATGAAAACCCTATATTAGTGTGAAAGTGTGGTGCAAAACTTTACAACACCCTAAATAAGGAAAAAATAATGTCCATTTAGTTTACAAGGTCCCAAGACCTAATGCGAATGTGGTAAACACATTATAACACTAAATCAAGGCATCATTAAGCTCAATTTAACACGAAGGATCCAAACAAGTGTGAAAATGTCACGGATGAAATTTTTGGACACTATAGAAACAACTCAAAATTTGTTGAAATTGGTGCAAAATCCCTAATGTGGGACTCATACACCCCCTGGGTGATTTAGTTCTAGTATAGGTTGTTTTTCCTACCTTCTAGGATTTTTGTGTTGTGCATTTTCTAACATTTGACCCCTCCAAAAACCTTGAATGGGACTCATATGCCCCTTTGGGAAAATTAGTCCTAGATCAAACCTAAAAATTCCTTTTACAACATTGAAAACCTTGTTTCTACACTTTTGTTTGGTGGACCATTGGTTATTTGTTTCAATTGGTTGAGTTTTTGTTACATGCATCTCACTAGATCTAGCTTAAATTGGCTCATTTCATGCATTGGTTAATTCCAAATTTGTATTTACAACATTTCATTTTTAGATTATTACATAGTGGAATCAATAAATTACCTTGTTTGAAATCTAAAAATTGCATTTACACATTTCATTCTAGTTCTTTACATTGCATTTTAAGTTTCTTTCCATTTTAAGTTTGCATAGATTACTTTTCACAAATGTTTGTATCTATCTTTTCCAAATTTTCAAAGAAAAATATAGTCAATAATCATGTTAGTCATTCATTCAATACATTCCCAATTTATGAGAGTCTCTTAGTGCAAGAGAGTGAAGATGTTGAAGCTTTCCTCAAACCTATACCCCTTCCTATCTCTCCTATTTTTGGGAATGATGTGATAGAAGAAGATGAAAGCATAGGAGATCATGATAATCATAGTTTTTCTTCTCCTAATACCTCTCCTACACATGGCAAAGATATTTCAGTGTTAGAAGATCACTCATTAAGAATCATGGCAATGTTGAAACCTCCTCTTCTATAAACTCTCCTACATTGGAAGATAGTATAGCACAAGAGAATGAAATCATAAAGAAATTTCTAAACATCGCCTTACCTATTCTCCATTTATCTCTTTCTTGTGAGAATGTCTCAGTGAAAGAGGATGAAATCATAGATAAACATAACAATCACATTTATTCTTCTCCTAGTATCTGTCCTAGTTGTGAGGAAGATACTTTGAGGTTCAAAAATACAACCAATAAGAGTCATGAGAATCTTATGTCTCTCTTCCCCTAGGGAAAACCTTAGTGAACAAGAAAATACAACCATTGATAACTCTGTTACTTGTTATGAAGTCATTTTAGAAGAACCAACCTTTGAATGTCACGAACATCTAGTTTATAGTTATCCTAAAACCTCTCCTACTAGGGAGGATATCATTGTAATTCCTCTCATGTTGTTGTCATTATTTTGATACTTCTCTCGTGTTTTGTTGTGTACTGTGGGACTGCGATGGTGATTGTTTCACCAGTTTGACTAGTTTGGTTGATAGTTATGATTTATTAAATTTGAATAGCACAAGCAATAAAATAATAATTATGGGTAAAAAAAATTGTTATCCTTAGTTTTAATCAATTTAATATGGAAAGAGTTATGCATTAGGATTTACAAACAGGTAGAAAATCAAGAAAAGAGGATTTACCAATAGGTGGAAAAATGAAGAAAAGAGAAAATGACGAGTGCATGTGCATGCACATTCATAAACTAAAAATAATTTGGAAACTTGCCATCTATATTGTTTTTGTTCTCAAAAAAATTAAGAAATTTTCTTTAATTAAGGTGGGAATTGTTTTGGCTGGCTTGGTAATCTTTCTCAAAAAAATGTAAAAAAAAATAAAATCCCTGAATGATTCTCTTGTCAAAATAAAATTTGCTCAACATCTAGTCTTTTGATAAAGTAAAAATTAATCCAACTCTCAAAATATTGGGAATAATTGGTGGAGAACGGATTGTGACTAGAAAGAGCTTTGCTTCCACACATTTTCTACATCTGCGTGCAAAGGAATCTAGGTTGGCTTCCTTATTATTTCTTACTCTCTTCTCTCTTTGTTCTAAAACAAGAAATTGTTTTCCCTTGTTTTTTTTGGTGTTTAATTTTTATTTTATCTATTGAAAAATGTGTGCGATGGTATTCATTTGTAGTTTGTGTAATTTTTTCAATGAAATGTTAAGAGTGAAATTAATATTTATATAAATGTATATGTTGCTCTTTATTCTCCAACTCATTAAAAATGTATATATTTATATATTTATATTTGGATAATTGCTGAAAAATAAAAGATATTTAAATTTGATAAATTTAAATGAAGGGTAAATATCCTAGCTAGTTAATGGAATTGAGTTAATTAATCAACTAGGATATATCATTGCAAATCATTGTATTACCAGTTAGAATGATAGAATTTAATTGATTGATTTAAGGATATTTTGTTAGAAGAAATTATAATATTAGAATGGTGGAATTTGGCTAATTTTTATTTTGGGTATTTGATTTAATATGTAATGGGCAATTTTAAAGGATTCTTTAAAGTTATTATTCAGGTTGTGTCTTTTTATTTATTAAATTTTAAGAATTTAAGTATATATATATAATTTCAGCTTTTATTTATTTTTATTGATCTTCTATAAGTAGTATATCATGTTTTACATACATCAAGTTTAATATAACTAAATTTCAAACCAATAAGCATATGTGAAATTATTTTCTTTATGATAACATTGTAAACTTAGATTTACTCAACATTGTTAACAACATTTGGTATTTCTAAATAAATATATTTACTTTTATGTCTTTTTTTTACACATGTGATTTATGTTAATTATTGGATGTAATATATTTCTTATGTTGCTTTACATACAACAAGTTTAATATAATTAAACTTCAAATAGCCAGTAAGCATATGTGAAATTATTTTCTTTACGGTAACATTTTAAACTTAGATTTATTAACAACTAATTTGATACATTTAAATTTTATTAAGAGGTTATATTAAATAATATAATTATATATATATATATATATATATATAGTTATGTGTAATTACATATATATGTATATAGAGATGTGTGGATATATGCACCCCATGAATTATGTCTGAGAGAAACTAGTTTTGTATAAAATATATAACTAGATATTTATTGATGGTTCTCAGTTAAAATTTATTTATTTGTATGTGTGTAATCATTTATATTATGAATTATATTGAAAATTCAATCGGGTTGTATTAAAATGCAATTAAATTTAGAATAAGTTTAGATCGTTTTTGTGACTAATTAAATAATTTTACAATGGACATGTAAATTGAAATATTAGGAGGAATTAAGATGTCCTTCTTTAAGTCTATCTCTTCATTGTGTTAGTAAACTAAAAACTAAGAGAAACTTGCGTATAAAATGTGTAAATAGATATCCTTAGATTTTTGTTTATAGTTTCTCTTTTTACTAAACTGAAATGTATATATAGGTAGTTTTCATGTATTCAATTAGTGTATGTTTGTTGGGTTATAACAACAAAGTAGTTTAAGTTAAATATATATATATATATATATCTGAATATTGTTAAAAGTAAATTGGAGGTAATAAAAATTAAGAGGAATTTATGCATAAAATGTGTAATTATATATTTTTAGATTTTGTTTATAATTTCTTCTTTTATAACAAAAAGCCAATATAGTCATAAGTAATAGTTTCTTAATGGAAGTACAACTACGATGAAATTGATGACTTAAAATGTTCTTTATAGTTTATCACTTGAATGCGTTAACAAATTAAAGGATTTTACAATGAGCATTTTAAATAGAATATAACTGATTGTCTAGAATGCTTTTGGAAACTATTATTTTAAGTGCATGGTGGGATGATAGATTGTTGTATTGGTTCCTAGTTGGTTGTAAGTCTGCATATGTTATGTTCTTATTGAGGTGATTTTATGCTTAGTCATGTTTTGAGTTGGTTGGGAACCCAATATGTGTGAGTACCCTCATAGGGAAGTTATGGGTAGTTGAATTTTCTAGGCTTCCAGAGGCAGTGAGGAAAAAATGAATTTATGTTGGTTTTTACATGATTAGTCCCTGTGATTCATTTGATCTTATTCCTATTTCAAGCTTTCATGGGTGTACCTTGTTTCATGGTTTTCTTTCCTTGGGTTATGGCTTTGAGAAAGAAAAATTATACCTCACATATGTTCTTAGTTGTTGCGATTTTAGTGCTTTGCATCTTTTGGTACACCCCTTCATGTTGTGAGTTTTTTCTCAGGGCTATCAAGGAGAGTGGCTCTTCATGGGGGCCAACGCATAAAGGGGAAGCCTGGATAACCCATGGAAGAGTTTGTTTAGGGTGATCCCTCAATAGTGGTTTACAATTTTTTAGCCAAACTAGACCGAGCTTATTTTTAACTAAATGTCACATTCAAGTCTTATAGCCATTAAACCGTGAGGAATTTGAAGATGATGCAAACTAGAGTCTTTGTCATTTTGTCCAAGATTCTAAAAAATATTATTGGAATTTTTTTTTGGAATCGCATTGCACTTTTTTTTTTTTCCATCTCCTTAATGAAAATTGGTTTTTTTTCAAAAACAACATTTTAAAAAAAGTGACGTTGACACCGCATAATGCATAACTTTCTTGAAAAGATTAACGCAAATTTTTAAAATTTAGATTTGTAAATTTGATATCTAGTGCTTCCACTTGGTTAGATAGTTTTTTTATTGAATATTTTTTCATACAAAAGTTTCAAAGTTAAATCACTTACATAACATGACCGTGATAGCATGCATAACTTTACCGATGTATCAAATTTTTTTTTTTTGTTGATCAAGGACTCAATATCCAGTAATCATATTTTTAAATTTTTTTAGATAATCTTCGGCTTTTTCCACTTGTGCGTAATAAAAGAGTTTTGTTTTCGGTGAAAACCCATATTTAATAAAAAAACTTAAAAAATAGATAGATAATATAATCAAACATATTAAAATATATTCGCCGATAGCTCATTTTGAGGAACCTCGATACTAGTTGCTTCTAAAATTCTGAAGCTATTCTCAAATCGAGCCATGCAAAATTAATTTTGGTGCCTCTGCTGGGGAGGGCAGAAAAGTGTGGTTTATCGAACAAAAATAAGGTTTGCTTAATAAGTGGTCTGACTGAACTAATGTTCGACTGAATCTACACAACATAGAATAAAAAAATGTATTTTAAAAGGGTTTGACCGAACATTCTAAAGATGTTTGGTCGAACACCTTCTTTTAAAAACTAATTTTTAATATTAATATAAATATTAATTATATTCTTTTTAAATTTGATGGCCATATGACCGTATTTAGAGATTTTTGTTGTAGAATACAATCAAAATTTTAAGAAGATTGCATCAGATAAAAGGAGATATTTTTGATAGACTGTCAAAATTTATATAGAATTATAATGATATATATGTTTGATTTATATGATAATTTTACATACACTACAGTATATCATAATGTTTTAAGGGGAACCCTTGAATAGATAACCGCTATTATAAAATCAAGGATAGGAAAAAGGACCATCAAATTTAATCTTGGTAGGAGGAGATACTTCAAGAGAGAGGGGGAGGGAGAGATAAAGGGTAGGGGTCCAGGGCTTAAGGGCTAAGGGTAGAGGAGCTCGAGAGGAGAGTGGGTAGAGGGAGAGACTTGAGAAAAGAGAGAGGGGAGGAGAGATACAGTAGGGGTGCACAAGGTTTAGGGTTTAAGGCTAAGGCAGAGGGAGAGAGAGGGGCAGGGAGGGAGCAGGAAGCTGAGAGAGAGAGGCAATGCCCACTTAGCCATTAAACAAAGAGCAAGTACAAAGTTAACAGAATATTTTTTTTATTGTTCATACATATGTTATAAAGTTTACCAAGACGTTATATAACTTAACAAGAAAACTAAACACATTGATCATTACAAAAGTACAAATTTGATTTCATGTAAGATTCAGTTTATAAAATTTAAATACAATTAAAATATCCCAAATGTCAATTTTACATAAAGCGAGATTTCAAAGAATCTCTATATATCAAAGGTGATACAATCAATACACTCTTATACCAGAGGTAAGTTTACAAAACATATAGTGTTCATCTGATATCTAGTACATAATCCACGAACAGGCTCTGCATCATCAGTCACGAACAAAGTAGTAACTGGAATCTGCTGTGAGCTTAGGATCATCTGCAAGAAAATTATAAGATAGGTGTAGCACGGTTACCTCCCGACCACGTGGAACCCAAAGGTCCACTCCCTTTGTGCTAGGAGATACTGACAGGTCCACAAACAAAGCAAACAGAACATCACGTATACGGGGTTTATAATTCACAATACGACATAACGTTTACAAATCAAAATGGATGAAATCACAGTATCAAGTCACATTAAATTGAAAACTCAACAAAAGAAACACCATCATGATATAGATTAAGAGAGTGTCATCGCATTGTCGGGATAGGTTACCCTGGTGAATCTTCCTAGACTACCGGCCCTCACCAAGAGTTACCCTGGCAGTCTCTACCGATTCCCGGCCCCTATGCAGACTAATGCGGCGTCGTTACATCTTTCAAGAGGACAAGATGGCGACTTGCCATTCAAACTAATGCGGCGTCGTTACATCTTTCAAGAGGACAAGATGGTGACTTGCCATTCCAGGCCTTCTCAGCCTTTTGTCAACCTAAACGAGCGTTAAGAAGTAGGCAAGGCATACCATTATCTGATTTAGTGTTTAAAACTACCCAACCCCTAAAATATTAGTTAGGTTATCACTTAATTAACACACTTACGTTAGGTTACCCAGACAATCACTATAGGATTTCGGCCCCTAACGCAAGCCACTCCCTCTATAACATGACTCAACGTAAAATCAATCTAGGGTATCTTTCAAGCATAAAATTTACAACCACAAAGGTTTACATCTTTCGCTAGGAACAAACCTTAGCCTCCAAAAAGTCTTTTAGGTCAATAATAAAATATAAATGCTATACCCCCAAGAAAACAACCACGATATATATAAAACAACAAAATAAGAGTGTAATAAACTTGTCGATTTAATTTTCACTTTTCTAGTCTCGGTGTAGAAAATATAAAACACACCTCTAAATCACCATGTAAATACACTTATTTATTGCTAGAACCCAACTCCTAATTCACATTTTCAATCTTCATAAATTGGAAAATTTAACATCTTATGAACACCAATTCACTTCCTAAGCTTTTAATAAAATGAAGATATCAACTATCCACATTATAATATATATACATCTTAATTTTCAATTAACTCAAGGAATTGGAAATTCTTAATAAACAAACTAAGAATTTTAAAATATATATACTTCATACAACTTAAAAATCAAGTATTTAATTACATTTTTAATAAAGGTAAAATATAATCTCTATATAAAGGTCTTTCAATCGCTTAATGTACACAACTCAACGCACTATTATAATAAATAATTAACATACATAGAACTTAAAATCTTAAAATATCTTTTCTCTATCTTTATGGACTCCACTTAACTATTATTTACGTTCAGTAAGGATCTTTCAGACAGTTATCTATTCAAGAGACTTTCATTGACTATTACATGCAAGGAGAAAGAGCACGTTCAATACTGGTTATTAGTTTCAGATAAATACGAACTCATAACTGTGAGTATGCTTCAGGACGCATGCATAGATATGAATCTCAACAAAACAATAGCAGAAATTCGCGCCTTGGTATTAGATATCGCCATGCAAAGAACTAAATAACATTAGACAACTGTCATCTTATAGTCGCTGTACAGGGAAGAGATATTACAACGAATTTACAACCAGAGACATCTATGAAGGTTTATCATTACATAGCTATATTATTTTTTTCCATCACCAACCAGACGCTACCTAACGCACTGGTGCAGAGGACAAAAATTAATACTCAGGACACAGAAAAACTATAACTTTCAATTTATTGTTATTACTACCTACTACATCGACATTACAAAATACGCCATGCATAAAGAAAGCATAACTCCGCGGTCTAAGTTTCAGATTCAATTTTTTGTTTCTAAATATAACAACAAGACGTTAAGGAATCTATTCCATAATGCCCCCCCATAACCAGTTCTATTTAGAAATCAAGGGTTGTCTCTTGAGACAAAGGAAGAAAGAAATTCTGAAGGAAGGTCGATTGCTTGCCACTTGATCATACAGGAAACATTTTCATAGACAATACGCATAGGGACATTTCCAAAGTTAAATCTCACTCTAATCCCTTACAGAGGCTAAGCACTTTTGTATTTAAAATATCAACTGGATTTGTAAACTATAAATACTATTTCCTTTTATTCAAAATGAATAAAATACAGAGATAATTCCACAACTACCAGGCGGACTGTGCAGTAACATCTTATGACAAATTTGAGTAAAAATTCCACAAAATATTATCAATCTGCAGGTATCCTAAATCCGACATGGGGTTCATTATGCTGTCCATAAACTATATGCGCGATTGGGTTCAAGTATCTTAGGCATATGATAACCTAAGTGAAGTATATTTGTTTATGGTGCAGATTGTGAAAGAAGATCTGTATTTAACAGAATGAAATATATAAATCTAAAATTAATAGCACAATATTTTCATATTTTCCATAAAGAACGATATAAAAGAAATGTTAGCTATAGCTTCAAAGTTTCAACCTTTAAAATACTACTTAGACTCATTCAGTACGCTAAATTAAACATATGTATAAGTCAACAGATATACAGGGAAATTCAATCTCTGTTTTTAGATCTAAGAATTTACTCTAAACTCCATTTCATTGTTTTCTTAGCATTTAAATTTTAACAATATTTTCAATAATCTTTGACTGCTTATTCTAACTATTTCTCTGTTTTTTTTTTTTTTGTGCAAGTTCAGAAAAGAGAATTTCTACATTAAATTTTCCAGAATTAAATACAAGAACTTGAAATCAGAAGGAACCTGTTAAAAACTCGAAGACTGGCTGAAATATGATCCTTTGAAAACTTTTGTCAACCCCAAAATCAAATCACCCGATTT
>VDFB02254680.1:0-28231 GCA_007258455.2 Sequoia sempervirens
CCTGATCCAACTGCAGACCCAAATGTTCTGCCTGATCACTCTGATGAGGGCTCGGAGGGGGAGTAACCTGGCGGTTTGGCCCATGGCCACCACCTCGGCCTTGACCACGACCTCTAACATGACGCCTAGGCATGATCCTACACACAAACCGACACAAGTCTTGTTATAAGACAAACAAAGCAAATGGAAAACACAACAACCAAGACTAACGTACTAAACAACCTAATGGGCTCATTTAACCAGAGCACCCAGTGTTAGAACTTGGCTCTGATACCAATCTGTAATGCCCCGACTTAGTTACATTAAACAAAGAGCAAGTACAAAGTTAACAGAATATTTTTTTTATTGTTCATACATATGTTATAAAGTTTACCAAGACGTTATATAACTTAACAAGAAAACTAAACACATTGATCATTACAAAAGTACAAATTTGATTTCATGTAAGATTCAGTTTATAAAATTTAAATACAATTAAAATATCCCAAATGTCAATTTTACATAAAGCGAGATTTCAAAGAATCTCTATATATCAAAGGTGATACAATCAATACACTCTTATACCAGAGGTAAGTTTACAAAACATATAGTGTTCATCTGATATCTGGTACATAATCCACGAACAGGCTCTGCATCATCAGTCACGAACAAAGTAGTAACTGGAATCTGCTGTGAGCTTAGGATCATCTGCAAGAAAATTATAAGATAGGTGTAGCACGGTTACCTCCCGACCACGTGGAACCCAAAGGTCCACTCCCTCCGTGCTAGGAGATACTGACAGGTCCACAAACAAAGCAAACAGAACATCACGTATACGGGGTTTACAATTCACAATACGACATAACGTTTACAAATCAAAACGGATGAAATCACAGTATCAAGTCACATTAAATTGAAAACTCAACAAAAGAAACACCATCATGATATAGATTAAGAGAGTGTCATCGCATTGTCGGGATAGGTTACCCTGGTGAATCTTCCTAGACTACCGGCCCTCACCAAGAGTTACCCTGGCAGTCTCTACCGATTCCCGGCCCCTATGCAGACTAATGCGGCGTCGTTACATCTTTCAAGAGGACAAGATGGCGACTTGCCATTCCAGGCCTTCTCAGCCTTTTCTCAACCTAAACGAGCGTTAAGAAGTAGGCGAGGCATACCATTATCTGATTTAGTGTTTAAAACTACCCAACCCCTAAAATATTAGTTAGGTTATCACTTAATTAACACACTTACGTTAGGTTACCCAGACAATCACTATAGGATTTCGGCCCCTAACGCAAGCCACTCCCTCTATAACATGACTCAACGTAAAATCAATCTAGGGTATCTTTCAAGCATAAAATTTACAACCACAAAGGTTTACATCTTTCGCTAGGAACAAACCTTAGCCTCCAAAAAGTCTTTTAGGTCAATAATAAAATATAAATGCTATACCCCCAAGAAAACAACCACGATATATATAAAACAACAAAATAAGAGTGTAATAAACTTGTCGATTTAATTTTCACTTTTCTAGTCTCGGTGTAGAAAATATAAAACACACCTCTAAATCACCATGTAAATACACTTATTTATTGCTAGAACCCAACTCCTAATTCACATTTTCAATCTTCATAAATTGGAAAATTTAACATCTTATGAACACCAATTCACTTCCTAAGCTTTTAATAAAATGAAGATATCAACTATCCACATTATAATATATATACATCTTAATTTTCAATTAACTCAAGGAATTGGAAATTCTTAATAAACAAACTAAGAATTTTAAAATATATATACTTCATACAATTTAAAAATCAAGTATTTAATTACATTTTTAATAAAGGTAAAATATAATCTCTATATAAAGGTCTTTCAATCGCTTAATATACACAACTCAACGCACTGTTATAATAAATAATTAACATACATAGAACTTAAAATCTTAAAATATCTTTTCTCTGTCTTTATGGACTCCACTTAACTATTATTTACGTTCAGTAAGGATCTTTCGGACAGTTATCTATTCAAGAGACTTTCATTGACTATTACATGCAAGGAGAAAGAGCACGTTCAATACTGGTTATTAGTTTCAGATAAATACGAACTCATAACTGTGAGTATGCTTCAGGACGCATGCATAGATATGAATCTCAGCAAAACAATAGCAGAAATTCGTGCCTTGGTATTAGATATCGCCATGCAAAGAACTAAATAACATTAGACAACTGTCATCTTATAGTCGCTGTACAGGGAAGAGATATTACAACGAATTTACAACCAGAGACATCTATGAAGGTTTATCATTACATAGCTATATTATATTTTTCCATCACCAACCAGACGCTACCTAACGCACTGGTGCAGAGGACAAAAATTAATACTCAGGACACAGAAAAACTATAACTTTCAATTTATTGTTATTACTACCTACTACATCGACATTACAAAATACGCCATGCATAAAGAAAGCATAACTCCGCGGTCTAAGTTTCAGATTCAATTTTCTGTTTCTAAATATAACAACAAGACGTTAAGGAATATATTCCATAATGCCCCCCCCATAACCAGTTCTATTTGGAAATCAAGGGTTGTCTCTTGAGACAAAGGAAGAAAGAAATTCTGAAGGAAGGTCGATTGCTTGCCACTTGATCATACAGGAAACGTTTTCATAGACAATACGCACAGGGACATTTCCAAAGTTAAATCTCACTCTAATCCCTTACAGAGGCTAAGCACTTTTGTATTTAAAATATCAATTGGATTTGTAAACTATAAATACTATTTCCTTTTATTCAAAATGAATAAAATACAGAGATAATTCCACAACTACCAGGCGGACTGTGCAGTAACATCTTATGACAAATTTGAGTAAAAATTCCACAAAATATTATCAATCTGCAGGTATCCTAAATCCGACATGGGGTTCATTATGCTGTCCATAAACTATATGCGCGATTGGGTTCAAGTATCTTAGGCATATGATAACCTAAGTGAAGTATATTTGTTTATGGTGCAGATTGTGAAAGAAGATCTGTATTTAACAGAATGAAATATATAAATCTAAAATTAATAGCACAATATTTTCATATTTTCCATAAAGAACGATATAAAAGAAATGTTAGCTATAGCTTCAGAGTTTCAACCTTTAAAATACTACTTAGACTCATTCAGTACGCTAAATTAAACATATGTATAAGTCAACAGATATACAGGGAAATTCAATCTCTGTTTTCAGATCTAAGAATTTACTCTAAACTCCATTTCATTGTTTTCTTAGCATTTAAATTTTAACAATATTTTCAATAATCTTTGACTGCTTATTCTAACTATTTCTCTGTTTTTTTTTTTTTTGTGCAGTTCAGAAAAGAGAATTTCTACATTAAATTTTCCAGAATTAAATACAAGAACTTGAAATCAGAAGGAACCTGTTAAAAACTCGAAGACTGGCTGAAATATGATCCTTTGAAAACTTTTGTCAACCCCAAAATCAAATCACCCGATTTCAATGATGAATATCCAATGATCTCAGCTTCAAAATTACGCTTCAATACAAAATCCTTAAGAAAACTCTTCTCAAACAATTGTTGTGCTGAAATTTGCTAAAAAGTTGCTGCCGTAAAATTCTTCCCGTGAATGTGTGCACAATTTCCCCAAAATCTAAAACAAATATAAACTCATGCAATTCCACTTTTCATTACAAAACTTAACTGGCAAATCAATTTGCATTGAAAATAACTCATTCAGTTAAACTAATTCTTCAAAAATATCATAACAGACCTTTAACTGATAATCAGAGATTCTTATCTCATCGAAAATATCTTGTTTTAAAAATATCTATTTCACACAATTCAATTTGCACAATTAAATCAGCAATAATATTATTTTAATTAAAACATTGCGAAGAATTAACTTTCACTGATAAATTCAACAGCATATTTAATTTAATTTAATAAATTAAATCACAAACGTTGGCATAAACATAAATAAAAATTTAATAAAATCGATATTAAATATGCAAACACAAAACAATATATATTTAAACATGACAAGACAAATATGGCTACACAGGAAAACACAGAGATACTCGTTTGAAAACGAACGATGGTTAAAACGGACCTGTCAATACCTCTGACAACATATTTATAATGGATTAGGGTACACTCAGACCTGACAAGCAGGTGGAGCTGTTACCCGGTACCTGTGTCTGCAGGAAAACATCAAGGTTAAAAACATGTATATATATAATCTCATGTTAGAAAACACACTGTGAATAAGAATTGCAGCGTAGCAGGGTACTCACGAATGAGTAATGCTACACTGTCTTATCCACCAACACAAACGAGCAAGATCAATCATATCAACATGATAACATAAGCAATAATCATAACCAATAAGCTATAACATGAATGAAACTATCACAGTATCATCGAACCAACATAATCAAATAACCAGGATGTCAATGTATCATCTGAAAAACCAAAACAACATAGTATCCAGAATCTACTAAGCATCTAACAAACAGAATCAAACTTAACAGTATGTCTAAACTGGAGGGACACTATAGTAGATGCGGAGACGATAAGTTTGGTTGGTGGAAAAGTGCTTGAGTGATGCTTCTCCTCATGCAGTTGGCAGCCAAGATTTGAGGAAGGACATCTGGACCATTTGTATCTCTATTCAGTAAGCTCATTGAAGCTATGTATGTAATCATGTATCCATCTCTATGGAAAATTGTAAATGTGAAATGTCATCTTGAAATTATGTAATGTGAAACCATTACTTGTATTAATGAAATGATTCTTTGATTATGCAATGGGAAAGTTTGGAATGGTTTGTTTCAAATATATATTAGTTATTCAAAAAAGAAAAAATTTATTTCTCGTAATGTTAGTCGAATAAAATGTTCACTTATGGGTAAAACATAGTAAAAATATTGGGTAGAACAATGTGCATGTTACATGTTCTATAATATGTATGATGAATGGCTTATTGAAGTTGTCATATAAATATTAAAAGTTCTTATATTTTAAATTTTTCCCTATATTTTTAATAACTATCCCATAAAAAATTTGTCCATGAAAAAGTACGGGATCAAACCCAAGATCCATGGTTGTTTGGAAGGCCTGGCTCGGCACTGATAAAAGTCCCTGGATTAAGAGACTCCATATCAGGTACCTATACAGTACCCATTACAAAAGCATGGCGTATCATTGCTGGTGTTTTAAAAATTAGAGACTTGAGCTGAATATTTGTTGCTCGATTATCTACAAATGTCCTTTAGATCTGGAAAATCATGTTTATAGAATTTTACAGTTAGCAGTGTTGCTAAGTCTCGTTAATGGATTTTTTCAAAATTCAATCGATCTTCCCTTGTAAAGTATTGCAATCTTTTTAGTTTTAAATCAACGAGAAGATTACAACGCACCCAAAACATCCTCAATGTAACCTAAATTTTGCTAAGATTGGCCTCATAGGAGAATGAAATGAAGTCATTACAATGCTGGTAAAGAGCCACAGTGGAGGCATCCTCCCAATCTTTCATAGAGAAAAATATGTCTATAATAAAAACAACAATATGTTTTAAATGCAAAATTTGCAGGCTACAAACAAAATGTAACCTTGTTTTCTTGTTCTCCATGACCACCATTACTCATGAACCTTAAAATAATATAGCAATGAAGTGTGTATCCTGTGCAACCTCCTGCATTAAAAAAATGGGTAATGAGAACTAAGAGATAAACACCATAGGGTTTGGGCATCTTTTGGAAAACACATTTTAAAATTTGCATACTTATTGCCGTCACTCACTTTAAAAATTATATAGAATGATAAAAAGAGAATAGGACAAGAGTATTATGGGAATGGGTAGAAAATAAAACAATTCAGGGATTAAAGTTGAGGCTTTTAGATAATAAAAATACGATAGAAAAAATAAATAATTTGTTTGAGCCTAATGCTATGGGTGTGGGCGTTGAAAAGTTGATACTTTTTAAGAGGTCACTTCAACTATTAAAAGACTTTGATTTAGGTCAAAGTCTCATTTTCATGAAATATATATATTCCTTCAATTAAGGAAAGGGGAATATATCCCCATTCCCTATATTAATTTAAAATAAGAATAAGTTTAAGACAAGAAGATTCCCTAACTTTAAATAATATTTTTGGTATGTTATGGTTTTTTTTTAAGAAATAACATTTAGTTGTTTATAAATTTCATGTAATTAGTTTTAGTTATTTTATTTTATTCAAAAAAAATTATTGTAAAATAAACGAGATATTTTTTTTAAGTATTTCAAAATTAACGAAAAATAAATAAGTAAATAAAAGTGGAGGTTAGGTGAATAAACTGAGATTATGATTATATTTATTTATTTTATATTATTTCTTATGGTAAAGTTTCTAGACTTCATATGCGTTATAGTGTTGAGGTTTCTAGAAAGTTATGGTCGTGTCTAAGATTATTGGATGAAATGAAATGTCTCTAAAAACTTTATAATTGATCAACCTTTATATATAACCAGATATAGCTAACTCGAAAGTTGTGTTGTCATTAAAAGGCTCATGGTTGTATCTCTATAAGACCTCAAACCTTATTGTTACTCAACATAGAATAATATGATGATTATCATTGTAGACCCAAAATCTAACAAGATAGAGTCAGAACAAACCAATGAGTTTTAGTATATTCTAGTTGTCCTCATAATTAGGGATAAATGTTCTAATGATATATCTAGTCTACTAATGATTGTAACTATATATGTCATAAATTAAAGATGTCATTTAATAAAAGTAAACACGTTGGCACTATGCGAACTATTTCCTCTCTTCTTTATATTTTAGATTGTCTTGTTACATTGTTAATTTATATAGTT
The DNA here is from genome assembly GCA_007258455.2 of Sequoia sempervirens. NCBI lineage: Eukaryota > Viridiplantae > Streptophyta > Pinopsida > Cupressales > Cupressaceae > Sequoia > Sequoia sempervirens. Next base: position 6,858 of record VDFB02254680.1, read on the forward strand.
CTTGACATCAGTAATTATCAATAAGACGTTTTACTACGTAAATTAATGGCATAGATGTAATGTTTTTAAAGGGGTTTCTTTAACTTATTAGTATTTCTTAAGACATTAAATTTAATCATAGACTTAAGTTGATGCATATAGTGTATAGCATATTTATGTATTCATCTTATGATTAATGAACACAGTATATAAAGTATATGGTATTGAAACTTATGATATATCACTAGGTTGCTTTAATTGTTTTGCAAGTAGAAGGGAAAAGGGGATGGAGAGAACCTCTTCTGAGTCTTTTCCAATCTTTGTTTGAAAAGTGTATGATATCCGAGTAGATAGTTGTTAATTTAATGCGTCCCATCCTTTTTACACCTCTCTTAAATTAATTATTATAGACATGTTCATCTAGAAGACATCATCTCTTATGATTGTTATATATCATAAATAGCGAGATTATTATATGTTTTCAAATGGGAATATAGTTCCTAAAGTCTAGTGCAAGATATGAGACAATGAGCCATACTTGCAACATTAGTAAATATAACATGTCACATATATATAGTTGTTAAGTTTTCCATGTGAGCACTTTCATTCTTTTGTTCACCTTTTCTTTTTTTTGTCAATTATAAGGGTTGAATATTGAGTTTGGGGATAGATGAGGGTTGTGTGTGCATCAACTAGTTGTTTTAGAAAAATTCTTGAGGAATCATATGTGAGGGTCTATTCATGATCCTTGACCTTGAACTATTATCACCTATTATTACAGTGTGGAGAGGTTTTAGTGGTTTGTGATTGAGGTTGTTGTCAAGCCATCTTTGTAAGCTAGCTATTATATTCCTTGATATCCAACCATGTGGGAGATGGTTGAATTCTAGTTGTCGAACTACGGTTCCTCTGCGAAATATATACGTAGGTAATGCCGTCAAAGACGAGCCCCCAAGGAATTAGGTCAGCCCCCTAGGTTTGCTCTCTTTTCATTACTTGAAATTATTATTCATATATCTTACTTGCCTAACATGTTCCTTGACTTATGTTTTCTTGATTAGTAATGTGTTAGATGGACTAATTAAGTCTATTTTGATGACTTGATTTCCATGTCCCCATTTAAAAAAAAAATTCTAAGATTGTGTAAGCAATTTAGTTGTCTAACAAAATATATTCATCTATAACTGGTCAATTGTTGTATGCTTCCTTGTAGTGCCTTCCTTGGTAGAAAAAATTGAGAGTTTTGCAAGCGTTCTTGAGTGAAATTTGATAGTTGTGTTTTATCCTTAACTATATTTGAGTGTTGAATTTAGGGCATTACATGTGTCCCCCTTCCTTTTTGTCTTGGTCTTGGAAACATGGTGGAACATAGAGATTTGAAACTAAGAATTTAGTTAGTAAGGGCCATTTTTGAACTAGCAAGACACCAATGAAACAAATTCTAAAACTAAATTAGGTGATCTCCTTGCACCAAATTCCAATTGCATGCTTTTCACATCAACAATTGATACTTCAAAAACAATAGCCATAAATTTGAAAAATAACGTAAGAGGCTTAACACAAATTTGAATTATTAACTTTTCTGCACATGAAATCTGTTAAAAAACAAAACCTAACACTAAAAGTCTCCAAAACAAAATCCTAGAGGGAAGCATAAGGAAAATCAAAAGTAAATACCACATATGGGTAAGCATGGACTCAAAAGAAACACTTGCATAGATCCCTCAGGAGTCCCCTATTGATAGCATTGTAATGGTAAGTACCAATTTTTGGATGAGGATCAACAACCTATACAAGCTAGTGCCATATGGAAATATGGTGGATTTAGATGTTTATAGTTTTTAATTTTGGTAGATTTTTAAATTTTCTTTGTTTTGAAGTTGAAATGTCTTTTTAAACAATCCTTAAAATAATATATGAATGTTAATTTCCATCAATATTCAGATTTGGACTGTGATTTTTTAAACACTTTAATACAATATTTGTGACATTTCTCCCAAAAAAAAATTATAAAATAAAGTTATTATTTATAAATAATAAATCATCAAACATCTATACAGAGATACAAAATATAAGTCTTATTTTAAGGGTTGCATCAAAACTAATTTGTATGAGAAATTTTAGGTGGACAACTGAGAAGTGTTTAGTAGACCAGGGTATTGACATGCTTACCCTGGGGATGTCTTCTAGAACTGAGTTGGATGTACCTAAACTTCAAGAGATCACAGTATTGAAAAAAGTAGATGAAAATAATGTTAATTGAATTGTTGAGATTCTCTTATATTTCTAATGCTAACACATTTTCATGATATCAATTTTGAGAGGGAGCAATATAAGTAAACATGATTTAGAAGGTATAACTACAAATACAACATTTTACAACTGAATAATTGTTAATGAAGATGACTGCATTATAACCATTCTAAATTGATTAATCTTTTGATCTTATGCAAATCCCTCACAATGTTTCCTTTTGGACCAAAAAGAAACATAAGTGTATGCCAATATGTATAAACATAATAAAAATAACCACTGAACCATAAAAGTAATCAATATATTGAGTTATTTTTCTCTATTTAAATAACCTCAATATGAATGCATATGATAGGCTATTGCCTACTAAGTGGCCCCTCCATTTGCTTCCCTAAATTTTTGTTTCAATTATATCATAATATTTAATGTTCATTGTATTGGAAGCAAAACTAACATGAACATGGTTCAATGCATGAAGCCCTTCTTTATTCTCCATAATCCCTAAAATTGTCTTCAGTGCTTCTAGTTGTTAAGGTTTATGCATGGTGAAACAACCATATGTCTTTGATCATGTTGGGGTATTTTAATCATATTATTGCTATAGTGATAGTATTAGATCCTAGAGTCTTGCCATGTGATAATACATTCAGACCTTTGGAAACAATGACAAATACTATTTATTACGTTGTACTTAAATTCCATTTAGGATTTCTTAAATGTAATGAACACCTGGAAGAATGTTCTATTACATGGAGACATTGAAATTTTTTCAATGATTACGACATGATTCAACCATGGGATAATTTAAGAATCGAGGGAGTGGGAGGTAGAATTTTTCTGCATGGGGTCAAATTCTCTCAAGAAGCAAATCATGTTTGGGTTATTCAAAAGGTGAGCTCATTAGTTAGGCTCTTAACATATCATTTCCTATCTAAAATTTTATTATAAAATGACTTTATTTGTTTCATTTTGTATGCCTGATTTCTTGAAATGAAGCAGAAGTGTACTAAACCCAACAATTATCTATAGCTTTTCTAACTAGGATTATAATGTTTCCTCTTTTGAAGCTCTTTGGGTAGAATCCTTTTAGAATATAAGTAAAAATGGTTAATTCAGCTTCTTCTTTTTTCATAGGTGTGAGATGATTATTTAGCCTGGGCTTAATTGTTTCATCTTTGTTTGAAGCATCCTCGTAAATAAAGACATAAACCACGTTCTTTTTTAAATTAGCTAATGTTGTTGTCTATAACTGCAATTTTTGTTTACAAAAAATATAAAACCCAAGACCCTTGAAGGTTACCTAAAAAAATAAAATATCAAACAACTCTTAATGCAATCCAACCAACATTCATAGAGGAAAAATCTCAAGAAGGTAGATATAAGAAATGTCACAAGTTCTTTGTTGATATCTATTCCTTCCCCTGGGAGTACTCCCATTACACCAAATTCAAGAAATATTTCAAGTACAAAGAAGAGAAAACAAAAAGCTCATTCAAAACTCCAAGAGCTCATAAATAGCAACAAAAAGCACCATCCTTCAGTAATCACAGTGCCTTGAAAATTTGTTCCTTCAACTTGTGAGATTACAAGTATAATGTTGGAAATATTGCTGTCATTGAGGTCAAGAAGGAATGTCACATTATTGTCATTGATGTCAAAGGCATAGAGGAAAAATTTCAAAGGCCACTAATTGATTCAATCTTTGATCATAATATGGACACATCACCCTTACATGATAGTGCCTAGACTTCATTCTATTCCTTGATGAATGCTAGCCAAAAAAAGCATATATATTAATGTGTAAGACCATGCTTTGGTGTCAAAGTTAAAATTACCATGCCTAATTAATATGAAGCGATTACTATAAGAAGCAACTATTAATGATTTAATAAAGGAGTTATTAGAAACTTTAATAAAAGAAGCAATTAAAAATAGCTCTTTCATATGTTGGTTGACTTCATTTAAAGCACCAAATTCAAGATATTTAAAAAAGTTTTAATTTTCCATGTTAATAAGCATATGAATGATGAAGATTATTAATAGCAGCAATTATAAATAGCACAATTAAGAGGGGCGATTAATCAAAAAGGAAACAAATAGGATTAAATAAAATCATATATAACTAATCGACCACACTTGGTAGATGTTCAAGGATAGATAAAATAAATTTTAAATTGACCAAGTAATAAGCAAATACTAAATACATGTCTAAATCAACCAAGAATAAAAATGTAATTATTTATTAAGAAGCAATGATCAAACTAATACTAAGGCAGCAATAAAGCATACAATATATGTTAAGAAAATTCACCTCCTATGAAAAGTTCAAGACCAATCCCTAAAAGGAGTCTCTTCATTTTGAAAAGGTTAAGATAAAATAAATTAAAATTAAACTCCTTTAATGTAGTTGACTCTTCACTAATAGAAACATCCTTTCATGAAAGTCGCCTCTCTCCATATGGTTGCCTCTCTTGGAGATTTAACAAGGTATGAAAGGAACATAAAGTGGAGGCTACAATAAAAACAATTTCAATGGATATTATGTGAATATAAGAGTAGATTGAAAAGAAAGAAAATAGTTGAAATATGAAGTGTAATTTAGATTTATTTTGAGTGTATATGCAATCCATATATGAATGATAAATACAAATATACATGATGACTATGTGTGAAGATTAGAAGCAAAAAATTATGTGACAATAATGCCATGATTATGATCAGTTGTGTGAAAAGAATTAGTGCATAGATGTGATCAAATAATTTGGAAGGAATATTATGCATGATAGTAATCATATTTTTGAAAGAAGGTTATTGTGTGGATAGTGATAATATTTGGAAGAAGGATATTGTGTGAGTTGTAATTAGATTTGCTAGAGGAAGATCCTGTGGAGAAGCATACTATTTCGGTCATTGAAGGATAAATAGGTTGGACCCTATCAAATAGAGGTTGGAGCCTCTTGTTGGATTTGAGCTTAGTTTGTGTGGGGGTTGGAGCCTATTAATTTTCCCTTTACAATTGTAGGAAATGGCCACATCTTTTGTAGGGCAAGTTTAACCCTTCTAAATTTTCTTAATAACAAAATTGAGCTCATTCAAGTTATTTGTTTTTTGATCTTTTGAAATTTATATTATACAATTTCAAAATATTGTGGGAGGATGCTTGGGTGCTTACAATATATTTTAACAAATCATTAATAAAAAAATTAAATTATGAGTAGTATAGTTACTTCAAGTGGCCCTTGCTTGGGTGATTGTAATCTCGCATAATCTAACCAAGTATCAACTCAAGAATCCATCTAATTGATTGAATCTATTTTCTTTACTGCATTATGGAATTGTAACTCAAATATAATCACAAAAATACTAATAACAAGAGTAATAATAGTAAAATCTACTAGATTTTCGACTCATATGAGATTTTCCATATATACATGATCCTGACAATCTAATTATTCTAGACTCTAAAAAACTTAACAACAAATGTAAACTTTTCCACAAACATGAAGAGAGGAGTTATTCATATCCTAAGAAAAATATAAATAGGAAACTAATCATGCAAAGGTGTGAGTATCGTAATCCTATTATAACTCTTTATCATAAAGAAGTTAGTTATAAATGAAAACATGCAAACTAAAGCATAATTCATATTAATGAACCACGATCTATTGTTGTCACAAATTCCTTCTTATATTCATGGATATATTCATTTCTAGTGATGGAATTAGTGATAAATAGAATGATTTATAAATAAACCACTCCCACGGTATTCGACTACTGCTTCCTTCAGCTGTGAGTGATTGCATCTTTTGCTACACAAAGGTTATGTTTTCTCAATAGTACCTCCACATTATAAATTACCATAACTAACATAAAACACTATTATATTTTATAAACATTCATAAATGCACAGAACCATTCAAAAATATAAAATATACCATCCTGAATGTTTTAATTTTTAAGATAAACAAGAAAGTAAAGATAATATCTTGGAAATGTTTAAAAATGTCATGAGAAATATGAGACTTAAAATAGGAAAATGGGGGAAATTTCTAAGCTCGTCACATGCCTCACCTCTTTCAACCATGATTGGTTTCCATTTTGTAATTTTATTTTTATCCTACTATTTCCAATAATTTTACATGGTTCGTCATCACCGAAATAAACTTGTCCAAAATTACCTTGAACACAATCTAGAAAATATTGCATATGTAGTGTGGGATGAAGTGAAGCCCATGATTATAACACCAAAGAATTAGTAAAATTATCTAATGAAAGGATCAAACCATCTCGTAATAAATCACTTGTTACATTTTCTTCTTACTATTTTCTCATTTTACATCTCCTTGTTTTCCTTTTCAAGACCAACATTCTTTCTTCAGGTGTTATTTCTTCTCACAATGCCAACATTCCAAATTTCCTCTAGATTTTGATCTTCCCTTATTAGATTTCCCATCATTTCCTAGGATCTTTGCTCTATCCCTCTATCTTCCCATGTTATCCACTAGAAAATCATTACCTGATGTCTCACTTGTACTTTTTCATTGCATTTCCTTGCTAAGGATAACGCCAAAAATATCATCTTACATTAAAGTGATTTAACCAAAAACAAAATTAATCATAGCCATGACCAAGCTATTCCAACTTTCTACCAATGAGCATAAAATCAAGAGATCTCTAACATAATCATCAAAGGTTACATTTATAGAACTTATCTAACTATTGACCATGTTAAACTCATTTAAATGATTAGAAACATACCCACCTTCTAATATATTCATATTAAATAAAAGTTTCATAAGAAATACATTATTAGAACTTGAGGATTTTTCATACAATTTAGCCAATATCAATATCATATCCATTGTTGTTTATTTTGATATATTAAAATGCACTAATGTTTCTAGGCATAGTCATAATTGTTCCTAGTGCCTTTCTATCAATAATCTCCCATTCTTGAGTTGTCATATTCATCGACATCTTTTATTTTTTCCAATGGTAAGAAAATATCCTTCTAATATAGATTGTCCTCCATTTGCATATTTTTAGCTAGTGTCTTTGGCCATTGGACTTCTTAACCCTAAACTTTCCTTCTTCTGCCATTGCTCCCACTCAAACCAAGAAACCCTCATTTCAAATTTTTTAGATAAATAAATGTACAACTTCGATACTAGTTTCTTGGAATAGGATCGTAGAGCAATATACAATAAAATGAATGTATAAATAAAATATAAAGTAACACAAAATACAAAGACACAAATATATGTGATTCGCCCAATATGTGTTACTTTTATGGAGAAATAACCATTATTTCCTTTATTTTTGATATGTTGGAAAATTGAAACCCTAAGGATTCACTAGGATTCAAGAACCTTTCCAAACATGGTCATTGGGGTTCAAATTGGTCAAGGGCATAAGATTAACTTAAAACCTGGAAGTTGAGTCAATCCATTCTTGGGATTTGAACTTGGACGGCTTTAGAATGGATTTTTTTTTGAAATGCAATGATGCAACTAGATAACAATGAAAATGCACTATTTTGATATGAAAATAGACAATTTAGAAATTGATAGACAAATTTGATGACCAAAAATAGAATGAGTGGACTTTTGTACACTTGTGATTTTAATTTTGACTTGATTTGATTGGACAAGGCCACCCAAAGCATCCTTAGCTGGATGAATGAAGTTGAAATATTCTTTCATAGTCCTTGAGTACTTGATGAGAGGCTTCTTCCTTCCAGATCTTGTTATCAGATCTTCATCGATTTCTAAGATAATTGATTTTTTGTATCTTGTCAAGTTGTAGAGTATGAATGCAACAATGAAAAAATGGTCTTCAATATTCCTCCAATCTTTTTCAAATATTTAACCTGTACATTCAAAGAGAGAGGAATGATTGTTCCATATAGGGGCTTGCCTCAATCAAACCCTGTGTTGGTATTTCTACCTTCACAATGGAAAATTTGATGAAAGAGAGCTTATCATTTTGAGGGTATAGGCTAAATGATAAATGAATTATGAATCAACAATTGGATGCAACTCACCACTCAAATCTAATTTCCTTGAAGGACTGAATTCATGCACATCTCCTCAAGGCTTTATTGCAATTTGGCTCAGCTTGCTTTGAATACCTACAAGTGTTAGTCCTCACAAATAAAATTTATACATAAACATGAACAAACTCACATAAAACTTGACATGATGCTTTGACAATGAAATGCTGAAATAATCTTGCTCTTGATTTATCTTGACTTGATCTTGAAGTATGATTATTGTCCCCAATATTGCTTCTATCCACTTAGTTTTCAAATGATGCAATGACTAGGTATATATACATGCAATTAATATAATTTCCCACAAATTAAATCCTAATAACCAACATTTGGGATTTGAAATTTAAATAATAAATTTCCAACCCCAACATATTAAAATTTGGAGCCAAATTAGGAGGACAAGGCCACCAAGACCACCCTTGTCTAGGATGTTAAGTATCAAGGATAAAATATTAAATGTCTACTTTGGTTTTATACATTTTATTCCTTAATAAATGATTAAATGGGCCATGGAATGCATAATTTATGAAATTAGGAACATGATTAGGTCCAAGTACATAGGAGGGAGAAAAATCTAGTGTGAAATTTCCATAGGTGACAATTTACAACGCTATAATTTTGTCCAATGATATGAAGAGATACAACCTACTTACATTTTTTGTAACTTCCTCTTCTCTCTATAATAGTCTCCTTTCACAATACAATTCAATACAAAATTTAACAATTAGCTACAATACAATTTCCTCATATAAAAAGAGGTCCCTTTCTAGGGAAAGAAAATTCAACATAATCTATACCATCATATATGTGACCTAATGATAAATGGTTCAGATTTACAATAAAAAATTATATATAAAATGTGTCTTTAGGGGCACTTCCCTCAAACCCTACAAGCAGGGTACCCTCTCACCCTTCCTACCCCCTTGCATTACAAATTATTAACCAATAAGGTAAAGCTCTATAACTCTCATGAATGACATGTATTCTATGTAAAATTAATGTAATTAAATGTATCTTGATTGGCTAAAATGGTATCCCTTAGGTTCGTTTACCCCTAGCTTTCTTATTGTTTCTATCACATATGTATACCCATTTGTTCAAGTGAGTAGAAGTTGGTGTTCTGAAAGTTCCAATGAAATATTATGAATGTTCCACTTGTGCTACCCCAAGATTTAGGTGTTATCTCATGTTTCACATTACTGTTTTTAGTGTATTCTAGTGTCATTAGCATTACATGGTTTAAAATGATTCCTTTTATATTATATTTTTTTGATATTATGTAACTTTATCCTTAAGTCAACTAAAATTTATTGGTTCAATCCATCTCCTCATAGCACTTGGATTGAGGTTTCTATTATTATTTTACAAATAACTCATTTTTGTCTTGTTAGGATTAACCCTTGCACTTACATTCATTTTGTATGCCACCTATTCTTATATTGAGAGGGTTAGAGTTAGTTCTTAAGTTATGGTGAAGTTATAGGATCCTTAGCACAAATATGTACCAACTAGCAAGGTCAAGTTTGAGAGTATTAAGAATTCCAGAGGCTACCTTTTGAAGGGTGCATCACTTACCAATGTGGGTCTCTCGGGTAACCCTAACTAGTAAAAAGGGAGACCCTTGGATCTTTTGGGATAACCTAACTAGTAATAAGGGTGACCCTAACCTAATACCTCTCAAGAAACCCTAACTTTTCCTAAGTGACCCTAATTGGTAAGAGGGATTACCCTACTAGCCTTAGGAGAAACCATTAGACAATGGGTACTTCCCAAAAAATTTGGAATATTTTTATAAATGTAAACTATGATCCTTAGTCTATGTTTATTTCCTATCATCTCACTATGATGAGGTATTTTTTTAATAATATATTTACATTTGGTGTTATTATGTGAGCCCTTCTATGAAATCAACTAATTAATAATTTAAGTGATTGAGACCTTTTTTCTCTCAATGGACCTACCTCTTGCATAGGTATTCCTCCTATTTTGTATGTTGATTATGCTATCTTGGTAAGTTTTATGCAATTAATATCCTTCTTATATTATTCATCTTATTTTCAAGAGAATGAAATCATGGACTAGTGTCTAATATTCATGATGAAGGAATCTTTATCTAGTCATATTGTTGTCAAGGTAACTTGTTCCATGCTTTATGAATTTCTTGTGCTACCATGCTTGGTGTATTGGTGATGATTTCATGTGTGTTTTTATTCTTTGTCATGGAACTTTATACATGTGAAAGCATGAAATGTGGCATTTGAATGTTACACTTGTAATGTATATTGATATCTTGGGTGAAATCCTAGGGAATTACTATAATGTTATTAGAAATCATCATAAAATATTTATGAATTATACCTCAACATTAGGCACAAGAAGGGAAGTTCCAATCTAGTAGTAGATTGTTAGATTTTACCTCAAATTCAAGATCTCCTCACTATGATTGATGCATGTGGACATTGGGCAGACTTATACATAGCTAATGTATAATTATATAATATCTAATAATTTTTGTGTATATGAAATATAATTCTATATTTTTATTTTTAGGATGACCTACATGTATCACCTTGAACACTTTTCTACAAACAAGATAGAGTAGTAGAAACTAATGCAAGAGGATTATTTTAACAAGTTTAGAGGATATTCCAAATTTTATTGTAAAATTTTTTCTACTTGACGCATCTTCACTCAAACATTGTTTGATACATCCAATCTTTTTTTTTATAAAAGTGGTAGGCCACTATAATATATTAATATAAATATAAATATAACTTACAAAGCCTATTTCAGGCGAGCATACCGGCAGGAAAGAACCAGGAAGAAAACCTCCAGTTGTAGCTCATGAAGTTACAAAATTGACACAAAATCAACCCAATTATCGGGTTCCATCAAAATCCTATCAATCTATCTCATCGATAAAGTACATATACTGATTTTAAATGAATGTTAAAACAATTTTTTTTCAAACAATTAGCCCACCAGAACTTATCAACTACATACATTAAAATGTTGATAAATTTAACACCCATAATCCCAAATTAGCAAAAATTATCCCAAAAAATGAAACTGAAATAGACTTTATTCCTCCATTTGTTCACCACCCTGCACAGAGTTTTCGGCCTATGCCTCTAGAATGTCGTGAAGACCCAAATCATTTGCAAAAAATTTAAAGCCCATTATCAGCTCCACAGCATTGTTCTCCCTTAGCAAAAATCTTACATTGTAACTTTGCTACTCTCGCACAAGCATGGGAAAATTTTGGCCTGGCATCACTTCCTCCTTAATGGCAACTAGCTCAAGTTTAACTTCTTCTACCTTCATATTATAATGGGGAACAATATGCATATTGGGATTTTTCTCACGCAGAAGGGAAATTGCAAGGTGATCCCATAATAGTGGTTTACAATTTTTGGCCAAACTGGACACTGAAATTATTATTTTTAACTAAATCTTCACATTCGGGCACCTATAGCGGCTAAACTGTGAGGAATTTGAAGATGGTGCAAACTAGAGTCTCATAAATTTTGTCTGTAGATTCTAAAAATATTTTTTTCAAAATTTTTGGAATCAAATTGCACTTCTTTTTCCATCTCCCATGAAAATAGATTTTTTTGAAAACAACATTTTTAAAAGTGGCACACGTATAACACATAACTTTTTTACATGAAGGATAAAATTCTAATTCTTTCAAATTTAGATTTGTAACTTTGATATCTAGTGCTTCCACTTGGTTAGATAGTTTTTATTGAATATTTTTTCCTTAATCAAGTTTCAAAGTCAAACGAATTACAATTAGACACAACGCGATTGTATAACGCGTAACTTTTTTGTATATGTCAAAATTTTATTTTATTTTATTTTTGATCAAGGACTTCAATATCTGGTGCACTCATATTTTTCAATTTTTTTTTGATAATCTTCTATTTTTCCACATGTGAAGAACAAAGAAATTCATTTTCGATGAAAAACCTATGTTTAATAAAACTTAAAAACAAATACATAACAAAACCAAAACATATTAAAATTATATTCATTGGATAGCTTGTTCTAAGGAATACCATAATCATTTGAAATAAATTTTAAATGAATTCATTTGATCCCCAAAATCTAAATCAAAAGTGATTTTTTATCAGCATTTTGATAGGTGTAAAGGAGACGCATTTATAGGTATGGTTTAAAACTAGCGAGGTTTTATCCAAGGGGGTTTGATCTAAGGTGATTTGATCAAACCCTCTTCAATTGGAATCCTTAAAATGGAACTTTTAAGGCTTAAATCATTATATTTTCTAAAAATATGTGATTTTAGCTAAAATTGTTCCTCGTGAATTGTAAACCACTATTATGACAAAGACCCCACAATATTTCTCTTTAAAATCAAATGACATGACAGGACACAAGCGCCTACAATTCTTTCTTAGGGATTTCAACAACACGCTATCATTTCCGTATTGTAGCGTTATTCTAACCACTTCAAAAGTTTCATCAAATCCTTGTTTAGTTTTGAGATATTCCCTTGGAAATACACCCCCTACATACCCAAAAACACTAATCTAAATGAGAAAAAAGCTATGTACATAGCTTTCTTAATACTAACAAATCCTTGGATTTTATGTTGATGAACTTTTTGAAAAATACTTTAGTTAATGATGGACACAAAGATAGAAAAATATACTTTATATGTACAACTCTAGAAATAAATTCATATGGGGATGACATCTAGTATTTATATATCATATATAGAACAAGGATCTTCATAGCTCTATCATGCACAACTACTTTTTGATTTATCTAGGTTTTTAACCCTTGGAACTCATTGAAGTGCCTTAGGGTAAACCCAAAATAGTGAGTCCCAAACTTGTGCCACTAGGTTTTTCAACTTGGAAGTTGGAAAAAGGTTTAAAAAAATTTTGTTCAAAGGTGAATTGAAAATACCTTTGTTTGAAGGTGTAGAGCCCCTCCATTCTCACCATAGATGTGCAGGTAGTCAGCCTTGGAATTTGGAGGTGAAGGAAAAATAATAGGGATAATTAATGGTATGTGCTAACGATGTTAAGCAGTTGATCTGTTATATCATACAATATATGATGTTAGATACATTTTTTGATCGGTATGTGATTATTCTATCATGACCATTATTTCATCATCATTCTGATTGTTATGAGTTGATGTTGTTACTTGATTGATGTGTTTGGGTGAAAGGGACAATGTCGCATTACTCACTTGTGAGTACCCTGCAATGTTGTGATTCCCCATTGCACGGTGTGTCTGATTGTATGATTGTGTATATTCTTGATCATTTTCTGTGCTGCAAGTTGTAGGTACTAAGCATCAACTCCACTTAGATTGGAAGGTTTGAGCATGCCTTAAACCCAATGGAATTGTTGAATGGAGATAGAAACTGGTCCCCTACCCTAGCCATCATCCTCGAGGAGGATGAGTATTTAGTCTGTCACCTCGTCAATGTTGTCTGGTGTTTGTGGTCAGTTAGTCTTTCCTTTCGACCCGGGGTATGGTCTTGGTAATTGTTGTTGATATTTGGTTTGTTTAATTTAAATGTTGTTTTTGATTAATTGATGTGTTAAAATAAATTTTAAAAATGGGAACTTTGATAATTAAATATGCATATATTTATTAAACAAGTTTAATGAAATATTATAATAAATTAAATATGTAACGAATATTAAAATGAAATAAAATATTATAATGGAATGTTGCAATTAATAAATAGTAAAAAGAATGTGATAAATAAATAAGTTAGTTTTCTTTCATTACAATCCTAAATTTAATGCTAATAAATGGAAGGGTTTTTCATGCAAATACATGCAACCACAATCAATTATTTAAAATTAGCTATTTACTAAAGAAAGAAGATTTTGCATGGATCTTCAGCTTTGTCCCTAGAAAAAGATGCTTTTGGGGGATTTTAAGAGATTTTATCTTTTTTGGGGGGGGAGGAGGGCATCAGGGAGAGCAAGGGGGTAAATCTTCTTTTGTAGTGGTCTTACTTCATTATCCTTGGCCGGACATATCTAGCGAATTTGATCTGGTTGGTTAATGGCAGGAGAGACCCGGTTGAGGCTTGCTCAGGATAGATCAATTTTTGTGACTCTATTTGAATGGTGACGATCCTTTCAACTTGAATCTTGAGACAATGGCAATAATCACAAGGTCAGGAAATTGGTTTTACACTTTCCATTTTTAATTATTTGTAAGTTTTAAATTATTTTCAATAGAACTATTTTCATGCTTAAGGTGAAATCATTTGATTCAGTTTATGCCTGGTTAATATTATGTTCTCATATTAAGCTTTTATGTATGATATCTATTACTTACTGCCTAATCCTTATGATATACTCTATTCTAGGTGTTGGAATTTAACTAAGGCAGTCATGTCCCATTTTTATTTTCTATTATATTGAAGTTTTTATAGAGGAATTGATTTTGGATTGGAGTGTTGACAAAAGAAGGTAGAAACTGAGAACGGATCTATGGAAGAAATACCCTTTTTTTAAGCAATATCTATGTAAATATTTGAGTTAGAAATTTACCTTTCTTTCATAATCAAATGCGTTGGATTCCATTCTCATTCTAGAACATGCCAAAAATATTTGAATTGACCTTTTAGTATTCAATAGAAACTGGTTATGTTTGGTATTCGATTTGGTTGCTTTACGTATGGCTTTTACCCTTTTGTTTTGTATCGACATACCCTCAATATAGTAAACACTAAGACTGACATCATCAAATCTAATACTTTGATAGGATGTATTATATCATATGCATTTTAATATCCGTGGAGCATCAAATGTGAAAGGACTACATTTTCTTCCATTCATTAACATATACTTGTAACCACTACAAATAAGTGTTCTAAGTTGATAAGGAAAACCTAAAATTCTATAGATTATTGATGGAAACAACAATGGGTAGTTTGAAACAATATAAAAATATTGGGTTGAATTAAAGAGGGTTATGAATATTCTGAGTAATGGAAATATATTTAACCATAAAATACATTGAAGTCTAAAACTCTTTTCACCAAGTATTAAGGAATAAGTTTCTTTCTCTTATAGTTTTGTCTACATGTGTTCTTTGTTTTGACTGCTTGTCAAGGAACATTTGAATATACAAGATAAGTTGTGTCTTGTCTAATAGTAAATTCTTGTTAAAGTTAGCACTTGGATAGTTGTCAAGTAGATATTGAAATTGGCCATTGGGATCTAGAAGTTCCTATAGAATTCTTAAGGTTAACTGACAAAATTATCTCCTATTTTATATATTGATACTGAATTATCCTAGTTCAATTCCTTGAGTACTTATGTGAAGACTCTTTGATCAAGAATTAAGTGATATTTTGGTCTTATATGTAAGTAGGAATACATATAGTTAGTTATGAAATTGATATATGTATTATGAATGGTGAAGATTTGAACCTAGGCTAGTGATCTTTGTATTAAGAATTAAAATATGGGTTTCTTTTAGATAAGTTATGTAAATTTCATACATGATAAGTTAGATCAACAATAGATAAATACTATATATTAAGGCTATAATATTTAGATCTTATATTTATTTTCTCTTAACTCCTAGTGGGCTATTTATTAGTATTATATGTGAAACTCAATGAGTTATTATTCTTTAGTATTAACTAGATATGAGTATCCATTATGATTGATTAAGTTATCAACTCAAATTTATTTAATTTTGTATAAGTGTCATCAATATGATATTTATTTATATTGTTATTAGTTCTAGTAAATGTAAGTGAAAGGTTACGTTAATATTAGTTTTATGATCTCACCCATCACTTAATTATATGGTTTCTTATTAATGGGTAATTTGTAAAATGAATATGATATTAGAGTATTTGAATTAAATGTGTTACGTTTATGTTTTATTACTCATTTTATTAAATTTGGGAAAGTGTAGCTAATTAGTTGTGTTTTACTAGCATAGACTTGGAACGACATTTTATAGTAGCTAGTTTGATTGAGATGATGGTTTATCTAATGATATAGCTATACGTAAATATGATTGGTTGTATTGTGTTGATCATTGGAAATTGGGATGATTCTGGTGAATGTTTAAATGTGAGTTATTTGTGAAAATTGTTAAGGTTGGCTTCCAGAGGCTTGGGAGGGAGAATTTTGTATGTATGATTCTTATGATGGTTTTACTTGGAAATGGTTTGGAAATATTTTGTGTTTTATGTTTTGTGCAAGATGGTCAATGTCTTGCACTGTGGTTAGATTCTTGTAATTTTGATAAGTGTGCAAGAAGTTCAATGCCTTGCATTGTGCATACATGTCCTCGTGATTGTGATATGTGAGTGAGATGTATAATTCCTTGTTCTATTGGATTCATGTGATTGTGTTAATTTGCAAGATGGTTAATTCCTTGTTTTTTTCGTAGGGTCTACTAGTTGCAAATAGGGGGAGTGGCTCTCAATGGGGGTTGGAACCCAAAGTGGTGTCCAAGGTAACCCATTTGGGAGTTTCTTAATTTAGTGATAACCTAATTAATGAATTAGGGGGTTGGGTAGAGTTTGCATTAATCAAGATAATTGGATGTCTCACCCATGCTTGTAGTGCTCATTTAGGCTAAGAATGGGATTAAGGCCTAGTTGGCAAGATCAACTTCCTTGTCCTCATGAAAGGAATGTTGATTCCGTATGTGTCACCCTATGGGGTTGGCGTCTAGTGAGAGAATGTCAGGGTAACCATAGATGGGGGCCCATGTCTAGTGAGAGATTGCCAGGGTAACCCATGTCAGGACCATGCAATGACACTCTTCCCTGTTGCAATCTACCATTTTCTCACTAACTCATTTGACTGCAAAATACGATGAAACTTTTTGACGAAAGATGTATAATTAGATGTATCGTCGGGTACCTGTGTATTTAATGTGAAATTTTCAAAAGAAAAAAAATGATGCCTGACATTCTTTGAAATTGCGACGCTTCGTGATTTTCATCACTATTTCAACATACACTTAAAGTCAACCATCCCCTTCCATCAATTTGTGGGCCGACGAGTATATGGTTAGCATTCATCGGGGTTCCAATGAAATTTTTTTAATAAATAAAAGTGAGTTCGACAATTTATCTATACTTGTGACAATGTTTTGCTATACTTGTGAATTTTCTATACTTGTGATAGTTTGTGGAGGTTATAGGCCAAATTTTTTTGGTGCAAAATATCAGAATTATTAGATTTTGTTACCTGTCTATGATTAAAAATTTTTGGAGTGACTTTGATATTTTTTGAAGATCTAAATATTCAAGCTTGGTAAAGAAAAATTATGTCGATAATATTAGTGTAACAAAATGAAGAGACACTTGCTAGATTGTGGGCTAGATTGAAAATATTGAAAGGGTGATGTAGAATTTTATTGTCCTTGCAATAATTGCAAGGGCTTAAAGACGAGACGACTTTTAATCACAACAGCTGAGAAACATTGTAGGCAGCATGGTCACGCTGAAGGGGGGCATGATTATCATCCATTGGTAAGTTGTTCATTATATGTGTTTATATTGATTGAATTTGTAAATATTTATATTATTTTAACATTATATATATATATAATCACTTGATCATGATCATGGTTTATTTGTTTCAATCATTATTATAAAGGTTGGGCGCCCTAGGGCAGATGATATGGATTATCATGACCAAGAATGTGGTTTTGCAAGCGAGGAACATGGAGTTGTGAATATCGAAGATGAAGTTAATGATCCTATGGAGAAGATGATCATGTGCCGTAAAACACAGCCAAGATGATGGTACAAATACTGATCCATGCATTTAGTGGTGCAATCATCATGATGATTGAGACAACTTTTGATGATGTTCATGATTTAATTGCACTTGAGAAGGGCATACGAGCCCCTTTATAAAGGCTCCTAAACAACTCTTCTCTCTGTTGTATTGTTGTTGAACTTGAAGGTTATCAATGGTTTATCAAATATAGCAATCTCATGGATGTTAACGTATGTCATATATGTCATCTTTTTTCATCTATTTTAAGTATTGTTAGTTCATCACTAGTAAATAAAGGATGAAATATGTATCACCATTATTCTTTATATTAACAAAAAAATTGTTATAGGATTGATTGGTGAATTTTTGTTACCACCATCAAATATTTTACCTCGCTCATACCCAGATTTATCTGGCATTATGAAAGATATCAGAATGGAGTATCAAGTAATAGATGCATGTCCTAATGATCATATTATATATCATAAACAACATGAATTTGCAACAGAATGTTCGGAATGTCATATCAGTAGATATCAAACAGATCAACTAACAAAAAAGGTGTCTCGCAAGTTTCTTCATTATATTCCCATTATTCCACGTATGTAACAATTATTTAGGTGCGAAAGCTTAGTGTAATTTATGGATTACCATGCATGGAATAGAAGTGGAGATGACATTCTTCGACCTCAGGTGATGTCTCCAAGATTACATTGTATGGAGAAAAATGCCACACTTTAAAGAAGAAGCTCGCACCTTAGGCTTTCATCGCAAAATGATGGTGTCAATCCATTTGGAAAGCCGAGATCTATTTACTCAGTATGGCCTATTTTTGTTATCAACAATAAAATTCTTCCATGGATGTCTATAAAGAGGGAGCACATAATGTTGGCAATGATTGTTCCAAGTATTTGTTTATTTACATGAATTTTCTTTAACGTAGTAGCATCTCATTTTTCTTATTTGTTGCATAATGACATTTTTTTCATTTAATAGTCAAGTACATTAATTAATATATATTGTAGTAAAATGGTTATAATAATTATGTAATGTTTATGTTCATCCACTAGGTAAGTACTAGGTTAAAGATATGAATGTATATATCGAGCCTCTTATCGATGAGTTACTAAAGTTATGGAATGGCGTCACTATGTATGACGTCTCTAGACCAATAGGACAAAGACAATTTCAATTCCATGCAATGCTTGTGGACAATTCATAATGCCCTGTATAACATTATTACTTTGTGGTATGTTATAACGCTCGGGACTCCAGACTTTAACAATATATAATTTTTATGAAGTAGATATCATGCATGTTTTTTTAAATAATCTATTCATTATATATAATTATATAAAATTGACATCTTTAATCCAATTATATATGATCTTATGTGTCTTCAAACAAAGGAAAATATGCATGTCCAGCTTTGTGGTCCAAAGATGAAATCTCGTCGCTTAACAAGTTTAGGAAAGAAGGTGTTTGATGAGTATAGCACTACTGCATATCATAAGTATCGAATCCATCAAAAACATATTTTCAATGGGAAAGAAGAGACTACATCAAAAACCACACGGTAAGAATGAAACCCTCTATGGAAGTTGGAATATAATAGAATTAATCGTCAAGGTTATACATCCGATCAAATTGTTTATCTATCATATATGATATATTTGGAATTTATATTTTTATATTGTGTTTTGTTTACTCATGTTATAATTGACAATGATTGTCATTGTTAATTTGTTTAACTTATATGCTTCATGAAGGTCATCAAGGCATTAATGGTTGGCTTCCACAGGGACTAAAAAGTTATCCCATATAATTTAGTACGTTTCCCTACTATGAGTAGCTACAAATTGTGCATTTTTTTGATACAATGCATATCAGAAAGAATACAATAGAAACATTATGGAAAATATTGGATGGAGGGCATGACAAAGAAAAAATTGTCAAATTTTGTAGTGATATTCGGGAAGCCAATCATGCAACGAAAAATGTCATTCAATTAAATAGCGATGGAGAACAAATTAATATAAGCACAGGATTTGTTGCGAACATAAACAATATCATAACAAAGAAAGGTGAATTTGGGTTAGGGATGAAAATGAATGATTGGCATACATTCATTTAGGTAATTATTCTGATATATTTTATATATATTTGTATACTATATGTACTTTTCAGTGTATTATGTTTACTAGTTTTGGAAAAATAATGAAAAGATCATTTTATAATTATTGTAGTATGTTCTACCTCTATCTCCCAACTTCGACAACAATGTCAAGCAAGTTATATATGATCCTGGAAAATACATGAGGTAAGTAGTGATATTTGTTCAATTCGTTGCATAGATCTTATATTTGCCATTTGTTTTACTTGTTATATAATATATTGTATATTTTTGTTAAATCTCATTAATACATTTGCGCCTTGAATCACTTGTAGATTATTGTCATCTAAAGAAATCCATAAAGAAGATATAAATTATTGGAGGAGAAAAATTCCTCGTCTAATGTGTGAAATGAAAAAGTGTCTACCTTCAATATTTTTCAATGTACAAGAACACTACCTCATACACCAAGTTGAGGAGATTGAATTGTGTGGACCTGTACACATAAGGTCAATGTGGATGGTTGAGAGGCACTTGAAATTTTTGAAGGCTTTGGTTAGACAAAGAGCATATCCTGAGGGTTCTATGGTGGAGGGATATATGGTATACCAGACCATGGTGTACATTACTGAATATCTTCCTAAGTTCACAGCAAAGATCCATGTAGATCGCATTTGGGATCCCAACTCCATTAACAAATTTCAAGGGGAGTACCTAATGGGGAAAGATAGATTGAGAAGAGTGAGAGGTAATTATAAGATGGTCATGGAGATTAATTAGAATACATTTTACATTGCCTTCAATTGCTTGAAAAGAAACAATAGAGAACCAGTCCAAATGAAAGAATCAAGTCCACACACAAATAGAAAAGTATTGGTATTGTATTACTCTAGAAAATAAGTCTTTCACTACTAAAAAGTATTAAAATCTTAAAAAGTGTTGATGATCAAATATTACAATTCAAACTTCATATATATAAGAAGAAGACCCAACAAAGGTGTCTCTTTGGATTGTCTTTTGGAAAATAATTAAACTATTGATCTTAATTAAACTTATAAAACAAATTAATCTTCTCCTAACATTGACTTAGCTACTAAGAGATGTTTTTTATACTCCTCCAAGGTATGGGTATCTACATCATGCACTTCATTCCGAGCCTCATATTCAAATTTTATCATCAATTCCATATGTTTGCATGCTCCATCCAGCAATAGCC
>VDFB02254681.1:0-47302 GCA_007258455.2 Sequoia sempervirens
GGAAGACCTGTGACCATATTCTATTTGCTAAGTTGTTGAATATAGTGGTAGTTGAGATGGCCAAATCGCTCATGCCATAGTTTTCTCACATCATTTGAATGAGTGAGCAATGCAGTGGAATGTGAATCAGGTACAAAATGAGAGAAAGCATATAGGGGAGACTCATGATTGGCCTTACCAACTGCAAGGAGTGCATTATCTTCAAGATTCCTGATGTTGACAGAATCTGAAGAGAATTCAACTTTTCTACCATTGAGTGATTTGGTAGACAAAGAGAAGGTTGGCTGACAAATCAGGAACATAAAGGACATTCACAAATGCACCTTTGCTTGTATCAATTGAACCCTTCCCAATGACTTCCACTAGAGAATCATCCCCAATGAGAATGTGTGGCATAGAACAAGGCTCTAATAAAGAAAACCGTTCTTTACTAGAACCCATGTGATGTGATGCACCCGAGTCAAGAATCCACTCTTTTGAAGAATCATTAATAGCAACAAGTGCATGTGCTTTCCCTTTACCTGATTTGGAAGGAGTAGAGGATTGTTGAGCAACAGAAGAAGGAAAATTAATGTTGTTCCTTTTAAGAAGATGCTTTAAATCATCAATCTGCTTCTTATGACAAGAATGTTCCTCATGAATAGGTTTCTTGTAGTAGCTACAAGTTAGCCTCTCCTTTTGAAAATTTCCCTTTGAAGAGGAGGACTTGGAGTAAAATTTTGTTGTTGAAGATGATTGTGCTTGATCTCTTTGTGACTTCTTCTTGAACTGATTTTGTTTTTTGTCAAGTTTCCTTGATTCTTTCTGACCATTTGGTTGACCAGCCATCAAAGCTTGTGAATGTGAAGGCTTGAGAAGACCCATTGAAAAAATCTTGCCTTGTTCTTGCATTAAAATTTTAGAAAATGAAGCAAAAGAAGGTGTAGTAAATGTAGATCCCATTGTTAACCTATGAGTATGAAAGATAGAAACAAAAGCTACAAATTCAGGTCCAAGTTTTTTTAGAATGTTACAGAAAAGTTGAATGTCTTTCTTCTCTAAGCCATATGATTTACATTGTGCTCTAAGGTCATTTACCTTTGTTACATAATCCTGGATGTTATCAAAAGACTTCGGATCAAGACCCATTAGTTCGTTATCATTTTGATAACCACGAACTTCATCAGTTGTGCCATAGAGAGTTTTTAATTTGTCCCATGCATCATGTGAATCTTTACAGTCTTGAATCTAAAACATTATATCAAGAGAAACTAAACTCCTTAGACAACCAAGAGGTTTTGTATGTTCAACATCTAGAGTAGTTCTTCCTTATCATTTGTGGCTTCAGTTACCTTCTTCTCAACATAAGGTGTATATCCTAGTTGCATTAAGGCATTCTATGCATTTTGATGCCATGTGTTGTAGTTGTAGGGTGTGAGCAATAGAAACTTAAATGTACCCATAGTAAGGAAAAAAAGAGCACAAAGTATGAGAAATGTTAAATCACAAAGACACCAAGAGACCCCCCTTCTTTACTCAACCAAAGAACCCCCCAGAGAAAAATGATTTGGCACTTTATATTTAGTGTAGTTACAGATTTTTGGATTTCAATCCTTATACAAATCCTCAAGAAATGAGCATGTGCTGAAAGTATATATTTGGTACAATTTCACAGATAATAAACAACACCAATGTGAAGTACACAAAAAATCATGCACTTTCAAAAAAAGAATCAACTCGATCCGAGGTCGTATGCAAAAGTTATGTAGCTTTGAAGTTTGCAAAACGAGAATGGTGAGGTGTCCTCTCTGAGAATCAACAGTTTATGAAAAATCTGTGTGCCAAAATCTGAAACCATCTCCACCAATGCATAGAGCATAAAAAATTAGCCCAAATAAAAAAAAAATGTATGAATTTGGAGATCTAGAACCTGAGTTATGAGCCTTCACAAACCAACTCATCAATGAAGAGGGGTATTAAAAAATTTAGCCAAACTTAGCAGAACTACTGCCAAAGTTAGCAGTCTGTCATAGATAGATGTTCGCCAAAAGATCCACCAAAAACTTCGCCAAATATAATAGTCCGCCAGATAAATTTAGCGGACCTCCAACTTAACTACCGCTAAATGTTCCTCCAAATTTGGTGGCTTATGAGATTTTTATAATTTGTTATTAAAAAATTATTAAAAAATTATTTGAAAAGTGTCGGCAGCATTCAAAAAAATTTATGTTTTTTTTTAATCAAAAACATTAAAAAAATATTAAATGGCTGCAAGCACTTTTTAAAAAGTCAAAAAGGTGGGTGATTTTTTAATAAATGCTAGCGGACTTCAAAAAATATTTTTTAATATGGAAAAATATTTAAAAAATAATAAAAACGTCTCGGCGGATTTCAAATAATCTAATTTTTAATATTTTTTTTAACATTTCAAAATTAAATTTTTTGTGTTATAAGGTCTGAAGGCCGAAGAAATTCGTAGTGCTTGCATACAAGTACCTGGAGCGAATGACACAAATTATGAGGATGGCGGATGTGGAGTATGCATTGAAGAATGCACAAATTTTTTTGATTGTTTTTTTTTGAAATATTAAAAAAATTAAAAAAATTAAAAAAAGCCCGAAGGTTGGCACAGAGGCTGCGACTTGGGCGTAGGGCCCGAAGGCTGCAGGTACTTGCAATGCCTATTGCAAATTGCGCAATATGCGCTATTTTTATTTATTTATTTATTTTAATGAATTCTTTTTTATATTTTTAATTTTGTTTTACTTTTTTTTAATTTTTTTTTAAAATTAATATATAATTCTATTTAAATGTATTCTTTTAAAAAATAGATCAAAAAAAATATACTTTGTAACATGCTGTTTTTTGCAAATTTTGTAAAATCATTTTTTTTTCCAATTTTTTGAAAATCAATTTTTTCATTTTTAAAAAATCAAAATTTCTAAAACAACAAACAAAACAAAATATAAATGTTTTTAAAACAATAAATATTTTTATTTTAAAAAATATTATTTTCTAAATTCATAGGAGTCAAATGGCTCTCTCGACAATTTTTTTTTGCCTCACCTGACAACTTGTCCAAAATTGACATTTTGACAATCAATTTTATGATTTTCAGGCCTTTATGGTTTTTGGGCCTTCTGAGCATGATGGCAGGGTCAGATTTGTCCCAAAATGCTCTGAAATGATGGCTCCTTGCTGGATCTAGTAATGAACCTCTCGCTTCAAATTGTTGCCGATCTAGCCTTCAGTGTCCGTTTCAGGTGAAATAAAGGGTAGATCTAAATGTCTTAGCTGCTTTGGACTCAATGGAGAGCTCAAAATCTCTCTAGGAAGCTTCAGTAGACATGTAACTGACAAGTCAATATATGAACCCCCCCAAAAATTGATATTTTTTTCATACCTTTCTGATTCTCTAGATCATCATACAATGCAAGAGAAGAGCATACTCAATTTTTGAAAAAAAAACTCTACACTCTCAAATTTCTTAAAGGAATGCTAACCCACAACTCAAATTTGGCTCTAATACCATGTGAGATTTGCTAACTAGCCTACCCAGGAATCTAATGACTAAAGGAAAGCAAAACCAAAAATATGAGGAGGAATAAATTGTATTCCTCTCAAGAATGCAAAGCTATATTCAGTTTGAGAATTGAGAATTACAAAGGAAATGCCTTGGTTATATAGGCCAAGGGAAGAGATAGATGCAACCAAATTATGACAAGTGTTAGCATCCTATGAGGTGTGACAACTCATGTCATTAAAGGCTCAACTGCCTTATCCAGGCTATGCAAAGTTAAGCTAGTGTGAAGAGAACTTTAGTGGAGAACTAGCTAAGAATGAACTAGTTAAATAAAGTAACTTGTTCACACTAACACAATCTGCATACCATATCCGGTTTGTCTGATAATTGAAATACTTTTGGTTGTTCCATGTATACCTCTTCTTCCAATTCTCCATTCAAGAAATTAGACTTCACTTCCATTTGATAAACTTGTAAATCCTTATGTGCTGCAAAATCCAAAAACATTTTAATAGCCTCCATTCTTACCACCAGAGCAAATGTCTCCTCAAAATCTATTCCTTCAACTTGTGAGTAGCCTTTACATACAAGTATTTCCTTGTTTCTTACTAGTTCTCCATTCTCATTTAGTTTGTTTTTGAACACCCATTTAGTTCCAATTATATTTTTGTTTACAAGTCTTGTGACAAGTTCCCAAGTTTGATTCTTTTCAATTTGTAGTAGTTCTTCTTTCATAGCTTTTATCCATTGTTCATCTTTACATGCCTCAGTTACTATTTTAGGTTCAACTCTAGAAAGTAAACACAAATTTACCTCTTCTTTAGTAGCTTTCCTTCTTGTCAATATACCTTTTTTTTTGGTCTCCAATGATCTGTTCTTCAGAATGATTCTTCTACACATACTTAGGGGTTCTAGGGGTCTTTTCTAGAGCTTCTTCCTCTTTAATCTGCACTTCCTTTTCCTTAGCTTTTTCTTCTTCTCTGTGAGTAGGCTCATCTAATTCATATCCATCTATCACTACTAAATTCTAATAATCTTCATCAAATTTGACACTTGCGCTCTCAACAATATTTCTCAATCTCTTGTTGTAGCATTTGTAGGCTTTTCTTTTAATAGAGTATCCAAGAAAGATACATTCATCATACCTTGCATCAAACTTTCCCAAGTTTTCTTCATCTCTTCTGATGTAACATTTGCTTCCAAGCACCTTGAAGTACTTGACAGTAGGAATCCTTCCATACCATAGCTCATAGGGAGTCTTTGTGCTGTTTTATTTTGCTTGAAATCTATTAAGTAGATAAAAAATAATATGAATTTCTTCTCTCCAATAGGTTTTCGGTAGGTTTTCTTATTTTATCACAATCCTTGCAATTTCTTGAATAGTCCTGTTTTTCCTTTCAACCACTCCATTTTGTTGAGGAGTTCTAGGGGCAGCCAAGTTCCTCTTTATGCCATGATTCTCACAAAACATGTTAAATTCATTGGAGGTGAATTCTCCACCTTTTTCAAACCTCAAACAATTGATTTTTATATCCATTTCATTCTCAACCATAACTTTAAATGCTTTAAATTTTTCTAGAGATTCATATTTTTCTTTGAGAAAAGTAACCCATGTCATTCTAGAATAATCATCAATCAAAAGCATGAAATACCTATCACCTTGAAGACTTATTACTCTTGTAGGACCACAAATATTTGTATGCACCAACTCTAACAATTTGGTAGTAGATTGTTCTTTACCTTTGAAACTTCTTCTTGCTTGCTTTCCAATCTGACAATCCTTGTAGACAACATTAATAGGATTTGTAATCTTTGGAAGATCTCTCATAGCTTGAACTGAACTTATTCTTACTAGATTATCAAAATTAATGGTATACATCATCCTATGCCATATCCCACTTTCATTAATCTAAGTCATAAAGTAATGACTATTATCACCCTTAAGTTGATAAACATTTCCATCTGTCCTTCTTCCAACAGTAATCACATTTCTAGACCCTTTTCTGATATCACATCCATTATCCCGAAACATAAGATTGTATCCTTTGCTACACATGTCTCCAACACTCAAGAGGTTATGCCTTAAACCCTTGACATAGTAAACATCATCAGTATTATGCTTTCCATCAAAACTGATTGAACCTATTCCTCCATCAAAACTGATTGAACCTATTCCACATATTTTGGTACCTAAATCATCACCAAATCTAACAAGTCCTCCATTATACTTTTCAAGTTTAAAAAACTTACTCTTATCATTGGTCATATTGTTAGAGCATCCAATGTCAATGATCCAATAGTTCTTATCTTGTCTAGTATGAAAATCAGATACCAAGATACCTTCAATCTTACCCTTTGTCTCCGAAGGGATTTCCTTCACACATCTTCCAAACTTAGTAGAAATATTGTTAGAGCATCCACTGTCAATGATCCAATAGTTCTTATCTTGTCTATTATGAAAATCAGATACCAAGATACCTTCAATCTTACCCTTTGTCTCTGAAGGGATTTCCTTCACACATCTTCCAAACTTAGTAGAAACAGATTCATCTTTTAAAGCCATGAACAATCATTCACCATAATCATCACCGCCATAATTAGACTCATCATCAGAAATACTTTCATCTTCTCTAAGATAATAGCTCTTCTTAATCATTTTACCTTTGTTCTCCTTGTTTTTGTTATCCATGACCCTATTTGGACATCTTGAAGCATAGTGACATATCTCTCCACAACTGAAACATTTGAAATGAAACTTAGCTTTGTACTTACTGGTGCCCTTTTTCATCCTTCTCACAAAGTTAGCTTCCACATCATCAAGATCCTCGTAATATGATTCTTCAATCTTCTCTGATTTTTCAGCATTAAAAGTAGTCTCAACTTTTACACCATTATTTGCACCAAATTCTCTGATTTCAAATGTAGTTAGGGATCCATACAATTGATCTCTAGTATATAAATCTAGATTTTCAAATTACTCAATAGAAAAAACTTTATGACTATAAGCTTTAGGAAGAGTTCTAAAAAATTTCTTTACCAATTTTGATTCTTTGAATTTTCCACCAAGACCTCTAGTGGAACTAACCACTTCATCTACTCTCTACATGTAGCTTGTAATTTTTTCATCTTTAGACATTCACAAGCTCTCAAATGTAATATTTAGATTCTACATCTTAGCTTGTTTAACCTTGTCATCTCCTTCATAAATACTTTCCAACTTTGTCTAAATTTCTTTAGCAATTTTCAAATTCATAACTTTCACTAATTCAAAATTTGTAAGACTACACAAGAGAGAATACCTTGATTTACCACTATATTCATAGGCCTTAATTTTATCTTCAGCACTCAGACCATTTGTAGGCATAGTATAATAATTTTGTACTGCCTTCCAGATGTCAAATCCAAGATAAACTAGATAACCTTCCATCCTTGTCTTCTAGAATGCATAGTCTGTGTCATCAAACATAGGGATCTCCTTCTTGTGCACCATCCCAAATCTACCTCAAGCATACAAGATTTCTTCCAAGGAACCTTGCTCTGATACCAATTTTTGAATGCACAAGACAACTGAGTGGGGGGTGAATCAGTTGTACCCTAAAACTTAAAAACCCTTACACATATTTAGATCCACATTCATTCATTAAACTCTTAAATATGTTATGATGATTTATTATGAAAAGGAAATAACAAAAACTAGAACAACTTAACACCATACACAAGGGAACACCAAATTTATGTGGAAAACCCAAGATGAGAAAAACCATGGTGAGTATTAGCTCACATTATAAGTAATAACAACACTGATTACAAAGGCTCACTGTCAGAGGGCTCAATGCCCAGAAAAAAGAAAGGCTCACTACCAGAATAGAAAAGAAGATAGAGAAGAAATGTTGCACAAAGAAAACTATGTCAATGCAAAAGAGAATCCACCACAATGTCACCAACACCTTCATAGTTTGATTGAAGAATTGTAGACACCTTCTGCTCACTACATCTAGTAATCTAACACATGAAAGCTCACACTGCGCTTCTCAAATTCACACTCTATAACTTTGCAATTCACATCATAATTTTCTATCTCTTCTATCACTTAATCCATTAATAATTCAAATATTATTTATACCATCTTCACCCTTGAAAAATCTCTCCAAGGTTGGCTATGCACCTCAATCGTGCAAATTCAAATTTGGTTGGCACCAAAACATTCCCATCATGGAAAGGAATGAAGGAAGACCACAAAAACCCTTAGCTATCACCTAAATCCATCCTTACACACCACACCATGCTTTCACAAAAAACTAAGCACTTTCACAAGTAGTGTAAACAAGGTCGATCAATACCCATGTAAACACCATTAATATTTTAAGTAACACTTTATTTAATCTATCCATAACTCATGGACAAAAAATGTCACCTGAACACACTCTAGAATATTCCAAAAACACCTTGAAATCCAACAAACTCCTTTGCAACAACTTTCACCTAAATAATGCACACACCTAGTACATCCAAACAACTATGTCATACACTATAACTCAAGAAAATACTTCCTTAGCACTAGACCACAAACCACCTTGAATGAGCAAAGATACCAACACACTTGAAACACTCCTTCAAATTTGCAAGACCTGAAACATAACTACAAATAAATTTGGAGCAAATACATTTCTCACAAATACCTCTGTAATGTACTATTCACACACTGGTGAACACTTCTTTTATACAATGATCTAGCACACAAAATTATTGATACAACACCTTTGAACATCTCTAATCAACATATCTGAAACAAAAAGGAAGATATTCAACCTAGAATAAATTTGGAGCAACACAAGAGCACAACCTTGCAACTTAGAACACCACTACAACACACTGTTTCCTCTTTTTATCAAATTTTCTCAAAAGAACTTGGAAACCAAGCACCAAAGACACATCCTCATCACCTTCATCACTTCCTCAACCATAGACAAAATCTTATCAAAGCAACACTAGAGGTTGACACCAATAGCTTACTAATGACAACATAATGCAACTAATCAAAGCACAGATAACATAAACTTACTCACACACAACAATCTACCTCAATAATGATCTTCTACCTCCTTATACAGTTGAATCCAATGACAACACAAGCTTGTTGAGATCAATGACAACACCAATCTGCTCATACTTGCAACATTGTTTGGTGCATCTAGGGGTCTTCATCAGGGTGACCTCTTATCGCCTTATCTTTTCATTATTGCGACTGAAGGTTTGGGAAGACTTTAAAATCCCATTTAAGTCAAGCGATTATTCAAGGATGGCGTTGGGGTGAATACTTTCCATGCCAATCTCACTTATAGTTTATAGATGATACTTCTCTCTTGGGTATTTCTAGAATCAAGGAAGCAAACAACTTCAAATGGGTTCTTGATATTTATCTTGTAGCTTCTAGTCAGCAAATTAATGAAGGAAAGTCCTCTATCTTCTTTTTCAACACTCCTCTCATTCAATCTAGGATTTATCATATTATGAGATTCCAAATTGGTAATCTCCCTTTTATGTATTTTTGGGTTCCCCTCTCTGTGGCCCCTCTACCAAGAGGAACCTGGTAGAGTATTCTAGATAATTTCAAGGGCTATGTCAATCATTGGAATTCCAGGTGGCTATCTTTTGCTAGGAGGATAATGCTTCTGAAAGTTGTGGTTCAAGCACTTCCTCTTTATAGGTACATGGTTCAAATTGTGCCTGCTAGCTTTATTAGAGAGGCTGATGCTCTCTCTAGGAAATTCTTAGGGGAAGGCATATTGGATTCCAAGAAGTGGAGTTTGATTAAGTGGGATTCTTTCTGGAGGCCTTTCCAACAGGGTGGTCTAGGTCTTTGTAATTTTACTATTATTGGTCATGCTTTAGTGGAAAAGATTTACTGGAGGTGGTGTACTAATCGGGATCGGTTATGGAAAAAAATCCTTAGTTCCAAATATTTGAGGGGGGTTGTAGGTTAAGATGTTCCAAGATGCTCCTTGGATGGCAAGGGGCCTATGAATTTGGACACACTTAAAAGAGGTGCTAGCTTAATCAAGTAGGGTTTGTTCTAGATTTGTTACAAGGGCGATGATTCTCTTTTTGGCTTGACTCTTGGGATGGTCATCCCCCCATTTTGACCACCTTTCCTCATCTCTAGAATCTTGGCTTGTAGTTTTAAGAGGCTAGATGGGTGAAGGTAAGTGATTTCAAAGTTGCAAAGCACTTGGGTTGGGTGGAAGTTATTGAGTGGAAAGATCCCCACTTGTGGCCTCCAGGGGGCTTGAAAGTGGATCATGTTGAGTTGTCTCAGATTTTTGCTAGTAGGGCTTGTAGCTCTTTGCAGAGGAGGGATATCCTGGCGTGGGCTCCAAATCCAAAAGGGGATTAATTGGTGGTGGTTGGTTATCAAGTCTTGGATAGAAGGAAATATGGGGAGGATGAAGTCCCTTGGTGGAAACATGTTTGGAATAAATTTTCTTGGCCTAAGTGTAAATTTTTCTTGTGGTTAGTTGCTCATAATAGGTGTCTTACTTGGAATAATCTTCTGAAGCATGGATTTCAGGGTCCCTCAATTTTCTATCTCTGTGGTAGTAATGATGAGTCCTCTTCTTATTTGTTCTTTCTCAAAATCTATCTAAAATTTATGATGGGCAGTGTGGATACATTCTTGTGTGCATTCTCTATCCCTCATTGAGTTTTGGAGAACCTTGGGAAGGCTCCCTACTCACTCTTTCCCTCTCCAGATAGTGTGGAGTATTGGGTTGTCATGTATCCTTTGGAAATTTTGGATTTTTCAAGATAAAAAGTTAAAAAAGTTGCAAGTTTGGTAGCAGGTTCTAGGTATGCTTCAGGAGACTATTTTTGCCAAATGTGAGGTGGGAGCTCCTTTGGCTGCTAGGGAGGATCTGATGTTGTGGGGATTGGGTCTAAATGGATTGACTTCTAGAAGGACTTGCTCAAATGGAAGGATAAATCCCAATAGGAAAATCTAACATGATGGTAAGTGGTCTCCGCCTCTTGTGGGGATATTGAAAATTAACACTGATGGTTCTTCCAGGGGTAATTCGAGTTATGTTGGTGTGGGAGGTGTGGGGAGGGAAAGCTCTAGGTTGTCCTCTTCTTCTTCTCCAAGTATCAAGACCACTAGACTAATAATCTCATGGAAGATCTTGCAATTCTTATTGCCTTGGAAAAGGTGTGTGCCCTTGGTTGGCGTAAGGTTATTTGTGAATTAGATTCTTAGGTTTTGATTAATTTTATTAATAAGTAGAGTTTTGATGGGGAAAATTGGAAATTGATTTCGATTGTGCAAAAATTCTTTAGTTAAGAATTTTGTTGGAGGTGATGTCCTTTGTTCATATCCCGAGGGAGTGGAACAATGTTGCTGACTATTTATCTAAATGGGTTTCTAAGTTTAGGGGTGATTGGAAGGTTGATGATTGGGAGCATCTTCCTAGTGATGATGCTCAGAATTTGAAGATGTTGATTCAAGAGGATATTCATAGTCCCTGAATAGGTTCTTGTTCTCCTGGTTTTGAGGACTTGTTTTGTGTTGGTTGGTTACCTTTTGGGCCTTGCTTTTTTCTAGCCTTTCTCCTTGTATTCTTGGGTTTTCTTTGATTGAATAATTTTTTACCCCTCTTTTAAAAAAAATTATCACCACCATAGGCAAATGATCTGGGTTTAAAAATAAACAAGATAGTTTTTGTAGGCAGACCCAATATCCAACTATAGGTTTTGACAAAACAAAGTGTCATTGTTTGAGATAATAGTCATGTCAAGTTAGGCACTTCTTGGTCACAGAGCTCTTAAGATACTTGTTTAGACCACTATATCTTGAAAGGATTTAGATATATGAATAGTGAAAAGATACCTCCAATAGAATTAACTTAGATGTGTTGACATTATCAATTTGGTGTCATCAGATGTAAAATATAAAATATCACTCTTAGCACCCTTATACTGAATGAAATTGAATCATTTTACAATATTGAATTCATTTCCATTGTAGAAAAATGATTTAGAGTTGATAAAATTGATATATATTTTGTAGATGGAGCCAACATCTAGCTATAGGTTTAGATAAAACATTCCTAGGTTTCATGATTTGAGAGAACAATCATGTGAATTTTTGAGATATTTTTGGTCTTAGGGCTATTAAGAGGCTTGGATAGACCAATGTAGCTTTTAAGGATAAAGATTCTTGGAAAATAAAATGATACCTCCTATATCATTAACCAACCCACTCAAATGTGGTAGCATTGTTAGTTTGGCGTTAGAAGGTGCAAAATACTAACTATCACTCTTAACACACTTACATTGAATTGAATTGAAGCATTTGTAACATTGCATTCATCAAAACTATGGGAAAATTGATTTATATTTAAGAAAAAATAAGAGATTTTTATAGATGTGTCCAACATCTAGTTGTAGGTTTAGATCAAACATTCCTAGGTGTCATGGTTTGAGAGGATAATTATGTCAAATTTTGACACTTTTTTGGTCTCAAGGCTCTTTAGAGACTTGGTTGGATTGGTGTAACTCAAAATTATTAGGATGCATAGGTCAAAATGAAACTTGTAATGGAATTAATCAACCCACTAAGATGTTTTAGTATCCTTAATTTTGTGTCATGAGTTATGGAACATAAAATATTGCTCGTAGCACCCTTACACTATTTGAAATTGAAGAATTTTATAACATTGCATTCATTACCACCACATAAAAATATTTTGAGTTGAGAAATTTGAGATTGGTTTTTATAAGTGAACCCGATATTTAGCTATATGATTATATGAAACATTCCCAGGTCTCATGATTTGAGAGAATAATTGTTTCAAAGCTTGACACTTTTTCTATCTCAAGGATCTCAAGAAACTTGGCTAAACTAATGTAGCCTAAAATTAGTATGATTCTTGGGTATAAAAATAAATCCACAAGTAGCATTAACCTACACACACAAATATGTTGGTACCATAAATTTGGTGTCACAAGATGTAAAATACAAATTATTACTCTCAATATCCTTACACTAAATGAGATTTAATTATAGTTCATTTGTTGCTACTATGGGAAAATAAATTAGAGTTGAGAAGAATTTAGATATCTTTTTTCAAGTGGACCCAACATCTAATTGTAGGTTTAAATGAAAAAATTTTACATGCCACAATTTTAGAGAATAGGTGTGTCTAATTTCAACATTTTTCAATTTTACCTAGATCTTAAGAGACTTGGATGGATCAATCCATCTTGGAAGTACTAGGATATCTTGGAAAAAAATAACACCTCCAATAATATTAACTATCCCAATTAGGTTTGTTGGAATTGTTGATTCAATGTCTTGAGGTGTGCAAGATGCAAAATGTCACTCCTAGCACCCTTACATTGAATGAAATGAATAATTTTGCAAAATTAAATTTATCACCACTACACACAAAT
This sequence comes from Sequoia sempervirens, assembly GCA_007258455.2. Lineage (NCBI taxonomy): Eukaryota > Viridiplantae > Streptophyta > Pinopsida > Cupressales > Cupressaceae > Sequoia > Sequoia sempervirens. Next base: position 12,947 of record VDFB02254681.1, read on the forward strand.
GATTTAGAGTTGATAATAAAAAAATAAAAATTTATAGGTGGATCTAGCATCTAGTGATAGTGTAACGCCAAGAAAGTGCACAAGAACATATTAGAGGAAACATGCAATACAAATCTAAATGCAAATCTAATGCTAAGCAACAAAGAACAAAGGAAGTAAAAAAAGTAAATAAAACTTAGAACAATCTCACCAAATTTCTACATATTTCCATGATTCGTCTCGATTGCCCTTCTCCATTTTGCTTGTGTAGTATAATTGCCCTCAGATTTCTCGTAAATTCGTACAAGTATAGCCTATGATAAAGATTTAGCAAAACATTGAAGATTCAAGACAAAGTGCTCTCAAAAGTCATAAGATTTCGCGAGAGAGATTGGAATAAAGAATGACATCAATTTATAGAAAATTGATTATTCGAACGACAGGCCAGGATTGAAAGATCAACAGACGGTTGAGATTGACTGATTAGACATGCATTCTGATAACTGTCAGTAATGACATGAGTGATACAAATTAGAAATAGAATTAAAGATTAAATAAATGATTTAATCTTCCAATTCGGTATTCGAAAACAGAAGAATTATCTTTGCATGACAAAGATAAAGATGGATTAAATCAACTCTTGTTCGAAATCACGCACAAGGTTTAATTAATTAAAAAATAATATCTAATTAATATGCATGTGCATGCAATTGAGTTAGCACTGAATGATTAAATGTTTTGACGAAGAGATTACTTGAGAACGCCACTCAAACATTACACCAAGAGTTAACTGAGTGATTTGAATAAATCTTTGAGTCGAGTAAAAGTGAATACTTAGATAACTCACACAATTATCTAAATATAGAGGAATGTGTTAAAATAGAATTAATGAATTAAATAATTCATTTAATTCAAGATTTGATATTTGAAGAATAATTAAATAAATAAGATTTATTTAATTAAGTGATGAAGGGATTTAAATGAATAATTAAATAAATAAAGAATTTATTTAATTATAGTTGAAGTATGATGAAAGTAAATTAAATAAGAATTTATTTAATTTGACAAGAAGGATAAGGTTAATTAGTAACATAATTAAATAAAAAGCGTTTTTAATTAATGGACAGAATGAAAAGTGTGAATTAATTAAATAAGATTATTTAATTAATAGAAGAATTAACAAAAGATGAATTAATTAAATAATTAAAATTATTTAATCAATAGAAGAATTTATGTTAAGATGAATTAATTAAATAATTAATATTATTTAATTAATAGAAGAATAGGAATTATGAAGAATATTGAAGTCGCAGGCTTAGACCAAATTTCGGTGTCTACATTTGCCCCTCTTTGATACAATGTCATTTCGGCGTTGTGTCAAAGAAAATCGATAAAAAATATGCCCCAGTAATGCCCTAGTGTAAAACAGGTGAAGGTATGCCCCCTCGGGAGGACAAGCGGGTTCAAAGAACATGAGTGTGCTCTCGAAATTGATGAGAGAACTAGAAGATGAAAGAAAAAGAGGATAGAGGAAAATAGAAAATGGTGGTGAAGATGTAGAAAAGAAGAAATGTTAGTGCGAAAGGAAAGATGAATAAAAAAAAGACCATGATGTTAGTATTAGCAATCTTCGATGTTTCATCGTATCACAAAAGGCATTGCACTTTATCATCATTGGGCAGGACTAATACAAATGGAGAAAAACACCATGATATGACATAGATCAAGGTGTGCAAGGTCATCCACTTGCTAACAATAGACAGTCGTAGACAAGGATTGTCGTTAACTCATACTAAGGACACAAGTTGCCCCAATCTTTTTGTCAGGACAAACCACAGACAGCAAACAAAGTAAAAGATGGGTCATGAGACGTCATTGCTCCTCTAAATCCTTCACGGGACATCCTTGAGGAAACTAGTAACATGACTCAAAATCAAATTTAAAAGACAGTCGACAAACAACAGTCAAAGAAAACAGAATTATGATACATCGTTGCTTCTCTAAATCCTTCATGGGACATCCTTGAGAAAGCTAGTAACATAATTCCTAGTCATCAATTCAAGATAAATGATAATATAAATAAGCCATAAAGTCAAAAAGCCAGTAAAATATTTTCCAAAACTTGATCTGTTTGTTTGATTTGTTGTAATTGATAGAGCCTGATTTCAGGAGATACACATATCGGATAGGACTGTGAGTCTGGTTTCGATGTTATGACTATCTGTATAAGGCATGACAAAGCCTGGTTTCAAAAAGACATGTATCGTATAAGATGTTGAGTCAGATGTCGTTGATGTGATAACCTGTGTAAGGCTATGTATGATTGTTTGACCTTGTCGATTATGCAGGAAGGACTCATCTTGTATAAGACATAGATTGTTTTGCTGATATCAGTATTCAGGAAGGACCCATCTTGAATAAGATACAGGTTGATTTCCTTGATGATGTTTGTTTCCAGGAAAGACACATCCTGTAGCAGACATTAGTTGATCTGTTTTGGTTGTTTTGTTTGGCAAGTTGTTTGATTTGACCTAGTGACATTGTTGACTTGTTCACCAGATTGATGCATGAATTGAGACGATGCGTTGACAATTGACTATGTGTGACGACAAAACCCTAAAGGACTGACCTAGTGCGGCCTCGGGGGCTCATCGATTGATGGCCTTGCCTACATTGTACACGCAGAGACCTCGTAGTTCAACTTGACTTTGACTGACAAGACTGACTACAAATAGAAGATGTGTGTGAAAATGAATGTGATGAACCCTAATGGACTGACCTAGTGCGGCCTCGGGGGCTCATTGATTGATGGCCTTGCCTACGTTATACACGCAGAGACCTCGTAGTTCAACATGACCAATGACCTTGTCATATAGACATATGGATTGAATCATGATTTTATACAGATCAACCTAAACGAACTAACCTAATGCCTCAGGGGCACATCGGAAAATGGCCTTGCCTACGTCCAGTCACAGAGGCAACGTAGTTTGACAAACGACAAAGACTGACAAGTGCGACTGACTCTGACTCTGTTTTTGGATTTTTGAAATGTTTTGATTTTTTTTTCCTTTTGAAGTTTTCTGATGTTTTTGTGTTTTTCAGGTCATTTTGTGATGTTTTTGGATTTTTCTATGGTTTTACGTCTTCAACACAGCTAATGTAAGAACCAATATGACGCATGTCAAGTGTTTGCCCCCAGTCGAGTATAAGACCAATTGACTATGGATAGGGTAAAAATGGGGGATATGAAATGCACTCGATGTCAATCATTCCAAGTTATGGGAAGGACTACCACTTATTACAAATGGTATATACAAGCGATGGACATGAAAGATAAGGGATATGTACAGGGATAGGTAGTATGTACGTGGTAGTGGACTATAAGTAGGGAGTAGTAGACTATGCAGGGGATACGTTAGATTAGAATAATAGTAGACAAAGGGCGAGTTGAGTACACATGGCTGTTTGCGAGGTTTTCACCATGGTACCTATCAAAGCGCCACGAAGTGGTTTTCACTATTGGACCCGAATGATTTGTCTTTACTATTTTCAGTTATCTAATTTTTTGTTACCAAGATGCACATTTTCGAGGTTTTCACCTTATTAACAATTTTGTGATTTTTCTAATTTTTTGTATTTTGCTAATTAAGACAAAGGTTGGCGAAGCTATCGCATTAGAACTTCTTTAGATCTGACTATTGATTAAGTGAGGACGGTTCCTTGAGTGGTAGAGAGTTGAAACCATCAAAAGCCGCTGTAACAAAGGTCCTAACCATTAGGTCAAACTTTCATATTTGTCTCTTTACGCTTGATTCTTTGGGTTCTCCATTAAAACCAAGTCACCAATGTCAAAGTTTATGTTCAATACCTTCCTGTTATAGCTCGAAGGCGTTCTGATATGCTTGAAGATGGTCTAGTGCCTTCCGTCTTTGCTCATCCAGAATTCTAGCTCATGGAGTCTCGATACTTGGTACTCTTCATCATCAATGTGGCCTTTCAGGATACCCTTAGGGAAGGAATCTGACCTCAATAGGAAGAATAGCTTCAAAACCAAATACGAGTGAATATGGGGTAGCACCAGTGGGAGTACGAATACTTGTGCGATAAGCCCATAAGGCAGGGTTAAGCTGTAAATGCCAGTCACAACCAGCATCATTGATAGTCTTCTTGAGGATTCTAATGATGGTCTTGTTAGATGCCTCTGCTTGGCCGTTACCTTGTGGGTAGTATGGAGTGGAGAAGTGATGTTGGATATGGAATTCATCACATAGGTGGCAGACTTCTTGGTTCTTAAATGGGTGGCCATTATCAGTGATTATGGACTGAGGGACACCATATCGACAGATGATATAGTTCAGGATAAATCTAGAAATTTGTGTGCCGGTAATGTATGTCATAGGAATGACTTCAATCCACTTTGTAAAGTACTCAGTGGCAGTGATAATGAACTTGTGTCCATTAGATGATGTGGGGTGGATCTTACCTATGAGGTTGAGTCCCATTGGGAAAAGGGCCATGGTGACGTTATAGAGGGAGACTCTGTCTTTGGGGAGCATGTATCAAGTCTCCATGAACTTGGCATTGGTGGCATTTCGTTACAAAGACATATGAGTCTTTTTCCATAGTAGGCCAATAACCCAGTCTCTCATAATCTTTTGGCTAAGGTAGGACCGCTAGAATGGGAACCACATATACCCTCATGCACCCCACGCAAGGTTGCTTGTGCTTCAGTAGAATCAAGACATCTCAGTAGGGTATTATCTAAGGTGCGTCTATATAAGGTGTCTCCGACAATGGTGTATTTGGCTGACTTGTGGAGGAATGTCCTACGTTGGTTATTTGATAGGCCAGTGGGTATGACTTCGGCATGAAGATAATCATAGATTTCTTTGTACCATGGGGAATTAGGACCGACAATGTCACACACCATTTCAGAATCTGGGATATCATACGCTGAGACCAAAAGTTGTTCTACCAAGAACTCAAACTTAGGTACTTTGTTAGGAATGTCAAGAAGTGATGCAATTGTAGCCATAGCGTCTGCTGCCCTGTTTAAAACATGAAAACATGAGGTATTTGATGAAATTTGACTTTGTCAAAGTACTCTTTAAAGCTATCAGCCATGCACTTGTATGGAGCAAGCTTCTCATCTTTAGTCTCATAATCATCATTTACCTGTCTAATTATCAGTTGGGAATCGCCATATACCTGTAGGTTCTTAATTTTCCACTTGACTGCCATACGTAACCCTGTCACTAGAGCTTCATATTCTGCCATGTTGTTAGTGCATGGAAATGCAATCCTGAATGACTTAGGGATGGAATCACCCTATGGTGTGATAAACAATATCCTATCCCCTGAACCATGATTTGTATGTGAGCCATCAAAGCAGTTTCCATGTTATGTTTGTGTCAATTGTGAATATGAACTCATCCGGAAAGTCTGCAACTAATGGGTGATATGCATGTATGGGTGCGTCGACTAACTGAACAGCAATGACCTGTCCTTTAATAGCCTTTCTTTCTACATACTGGATATCATACTCACTAAGTATCATAACCCATTTGGCCAGTCACCCAATTAATCTTTGCCTTCTGAGAAGATATTTGAGGGTCTATTTTAGCAATCAACATTGTTTGATGGTTTAGCATATAGTGCCTCAATTTTTTGAGTAGCAAATACTACTGCAAGACAGGCACGTTCGATGGTACTATAATTGAGCTCATAACCTACCAAAGTCCGACTGATATAATAGACTGCCCTTTCATGACCTTCATCGTCATTTTGTGCAAGCAATGCTCCAAGTGATGAATGGGTTGCCGTAATATAAAGAATCAATGGTCTTCCTTCAACAGGTGGCATTAAGATAGGTGGTGTGAGTAAATATTCTTTAATCAGTTGAAAAGCTTCTCCACACCTAGCTGTCCATACAAAGGGTACTCCTTTCTTAAGAAGATGTTGAAAAGGATGTGTCTTATATGCTAACTACACTATAAATCTTCTGATAGATTGCAATCTTCCCTGTAATGTCCTTAGTTGACTAAGATTAGTGGGTGGAGGCATGTCCATGATTGCTTTTACCTTAGTTGGATCCACTTCAATGCCTCATCTAGAAATGATATAACCTAACAACTTTCCTACTTGATGCCAAACACACATTTCTTTGGATTGAGTCTCACTTTATACTTCTCCAACCTCTGAAATATCTTGTCTAAAACCTGTAAATGTTCTGCCCTTGTCTTGGATTTTACAATAAGGTCATCGACATAGTCCTCCATAAAAGTGTGTACTAGATCATGAAAGATAGTAGTCATGGCATATGGATAGGTTGCTCCACATTCTTGAGTCCGAAGGGCATAACATTCCAGCAATACGTTCCCCAAGGACAAGTGAAAGTCGTCTTAGGTTGATCTTCAGTTGCAATTCTGATTTGGTTATATCCTGAAAAATCCATCCATAAGAGACAACATCTCATATCCTGCTGTCATGTCAACTATCATGTCTATGTTAGGCAAAGGGAAGTCATCCTTAGGACAAGCTTTGTTGATATCTCTAAAATCAGTGCAGATGCAGATTCCCCCAGTTGGTTTAGTGACTAGTACAAGATTGGAAATCCAATCTGCATAGTCGATAGATCTGATGAAACCAACGTCTAAGAGTTTCTTGAGTTCTACCTTGACTAACAAAGCAATCTGTGGATGCATTTTTCTCAACTTCTGTTTCACTGGTTTGGCACCTGGTTGTAAAGGAAAATGATGCAGAACAAGTTCAAGATCCAACCCTGGCATGTCGGCATATGACCAAGCAAAATTTATCTATCTCTATGCAAAGAAGTCATGGAACTCTGGCTTCTCTTTTGTTGTCAATGACGCTGCAAAATAAACCAATCGAGGATTCTCTTTTGTGCCTATGTTGACTTCTACTGATTCTTCAACGAGCATGGGCGACTTTTCCTGTGCAACGGGGAGAATGTTCAAACCTCCATCCTTAGGTGCCTCAGAGAGGTTTTCACCTCCGGATGCGTCCTTTCTTTTTACTTTTTCATTGTCTAAAGGTGCCTTTCGGTTTTCACCTAGAGACTCGTCCTTTTTATCTTGTTTATTCTTTTTCTCATTTTTGCGACCGGAGGGTTGAAAAGATTCCCCAAAATATGCTTTGTTGTCCAAGTCAATGGTAAAACGAGCCTTATGATCCCCGTTAGGTATTCCTTCTCGTAATCCCAAGAACTCAACAATTGCTTCGTCATTCTCAAAAGTGTCTAAGACGGGTGTGTCTTGTTGATCCCAATCAATGAGCTGGGGATAGACTAAGGGCATGTCATCGTCGGAGTTATCAAAGTCTAATGGGGTCAAGGTAAAAATTGAATTATTCATGTGATTACAAAAGTCTTGTACCAAGTCCTTTTTTCTCTTAGGTTTGATTCTAGGTGGATGAATAGGTGGGCCTAATGCCAAGGTTTGACTATCGGAAATAGGTGGTTCAGGTTGCCAAGAGGTAGGATCAAGTGATTCCCAATAGTAGTGTTTAAACCACTCCTCCTTTGTCATTTTCTTTGGTGGACACAAATTCAATGGATTTGGTGAGGAACTTAACATTAAGTCAAGTTCTCCAAATAACTTGTCAAGATCCATGGAAGAAGCAGAGGATAGGGAATCCCACTCATAATTGTTAGAGTCGGGGGAGTCACAATGATATTGGTCCACTGGTTCGTGAGATGTCTTAATATCTTCTGAAGCACTTAATTCCTCAAGTAAGGGTAATGGGGTACTAGGAACGCCAATCTGAATCAATTGAAACCCTAGCCCTACTCCTTTTGGCCACTGAGAAACAAATATTGGTTGAATCCTCCCATCTTGGTTTAAGCCTAAACCACTCTTTCCATCATATCCTTTTCTTTGCATGATTTTGAAACCCTTTCCATATAGATTTGTAGGAATATGAGCAATTAAGAGGGGTTCCTCATCATCTTCCCTATATAGCCAAGAAGTGACATCTTCTACATCTACAGCCTCTTTGCTTAATTCACCCCATTTAGTGAAATTTGTTGTGGGAGGAACATGTATAGTGACCATAGAATTTTTCCAATCTGATGTAGGTAAACCATATGTCTTAGGAGGGATCAAATGGCTAACACAATAAGAAGTCTTCAGGTAGTACTCTCCACAACCCTTGTCTTGGATCTCAACACTAGGAGTGGTAGGAATTGAGGGTGAAACAGATGTTTGAGTGAGTGTGGATGGATCAACATAGGAAGATGGATTGGACGATGAAGCCTCTTGGTTCACGGGCACTTGACGTTGGGGGATCTCTTTTGGATTGGTGCAATATTGAAATGGATCAAGATCACCATCTATAGTTATTTCCGTGCCATTGTAAGGGAATTTAAGACACTGATGATACGTGGAAGGGACCACCTTCATGGCATGAATCCATGGTCTACCTAGCAAAAGGTTATAAGGAAGGGTGAGATCCAAGACCTGGAACTTTGTCTCCATTACCGCAGGACCAATTCTGATAGGAAGTGTTACCACCCCCTTTGATTTTCGTTCCTCATCATAATAAGCTTTTATGACAATACTTTTGGTCGTGTCTACGCATGCTTCTGAGATACCTAATGCCTTAATTATTTTTAAAGTGCATAGATTTAACCCTGCTCCTCCGTCTACCAAAACTCGTCTAACTTTGGTATCATCAATAAGGACTTCTAGATGTAAAGGGTCATTGTGGTTCGTCTTTTCAGTTGCATAGTCTTGTTCAGAAAATGTGGCATGGTGATTATTGGTCAAGTAGCCCACCATTTGCTAGAAACGATTGACATCAAGGTCATTAGGGACCGTGGTGTTCTGTAAAGCCTTATCGAGGATAGATCGATGCTCAGGGGAAATACGCAACAATTCCAAGGTTGAAATTTTGGCTGGGGTCTTCCCCAACTGGTCAAGTAGGTTATATTGTAACTTGGAAGGTTGGGGTGTTTGCTGCGATGGAGGGCCCTGGATAGTGAACTTAGTACGACGAGTATTGACCGCACACTCAGGATTAGTATTGATAGTAATGGTATTGATATTCTCATCAGCGGCGCGAAGGCAATGAATGATTTTGCCACTATCATAATCATGCTTGATACTCACATAGTTGGTTGACATATTGGTCTTAGTACTCGAACTAGGGATAGTTCCTTTCCCATGGTCATGTAGTGGGTCAGAAAAGACTTGATGATCAGTGTTTGATGACTTTTGTTTTTGTCCACTAACTTCGATAATTCTCCTTTCCACAAGATCCTGTATGATATTCTTTAGTTGTCGACAATTTTGTAGGTTATGTCCCTTAGTCCTATGATAATCACAAAAGGCATTGTCATCCCACCAAGCTAGTTTAAATTGTCCTGGATCGTATTGTCTTGGTTCTTGCAGCTGTATAAGGTTATGATGTAACAGTTGTTTGAACACCGATTCAATGGGTTCCCCTAAGGGAGTGAACTCACATTTTTGAAATCTCCTTTGTTGTCAACATTGAGTATTTTGGACCATGTTAGGAGGTTGATTGACAGCATTAAGCATGTTAACAAAAGTATGAGGTCCTTGTAATGTGAGGAGGGGTCCTACTTGCAGCGTTTTAGCATCAACCACCCCATCATTGGTGACATTTTTGTTGTGAGACCAAAATCTGTTTCTGTCAGTGGGGGTGTTTTGTACGATCGAGTTTCTATTGGATGTTGATGTCTTGAGTTCTCCCTTTTCAATGAGATCCTTCTCTATTATAACCCCTTTTTCCACTAGTTCTGAAAAAGATGTACAACAATGTACCCTTAAGTTACTCCTGAGTTTTGCATGAAGGTTTTCTTGAAACATTGTAACTTTTTGTTTTTCGGGTATCTCGACAGGACACCTACTAGCTATGGTTCTCCATCTCTGGAAGAAAGCAATGAATGTTTCCCCTTCATCTTGCGTTGTGTGACACAAGGTTGCTATATTTATCTCGTGGTCTATGTTGAAGGAGAATTGCTCCACAAATTTCTCAACCAGTTCACCCCAAGATCTAATGCCAGAATCTAGACCGAAAACCATTCTAGTGCAATTCCTACAAGACTTCTTGGAAATAGCCTCATAATACGTGGAGTCATAAGCGACATCTATGCATATGGTAGAAAATTCCCTTATATATTCTATTGGATTTCGTTTGCCATTGTACTTAGGGAGATTCGGTATGACATATCCATGAGGGAAAGGGGTCATGTACAATGATCTATCAAAGGGAATGGGCATATGTCCTTTGTTGAAAATGATTTCTTAGTTGACACCGACATGTTATCCATTTGCATTTGTAATGCATGCATTTGTGTTTGTAAGACGTCAACTTGGGTCAAAGATGTGCTAGGGGGATTATGCGGATCCGTGTATGTGTTCTGAAATCCAAAGTCTCGTGATGGGTTTCAATTGAACGTTGGCATCTGAGATGGATTTGGATTTAGAATGTTGGTAAATGTGTTCTGGTCTGGAATCTGCATAAATTGGTGTTGACCTGGGATCTGTGTAAACGGATTATGAGTACCACTTTGGGATAAAGGATTCTGATTCAGAATCGATGTAAATTGGTTTTGACTTGGAATCTGTGTGGACGGATTCTGACTACCAATCTATGAAAAAGGATTCTGATTCAGAATCAGGGTGAATAGATTCTGACTACCAGTCTGGGAGAATGGATTTTGATTGCCATATTGGAAGGAGGGAATGCCTCCTATTTGTGTAATCCTTGGTATAGTACTAGTGACTTGAGCACTAGGTATGGCCATCGACTGTGGTATGGTACCCGTGATACTAGCAGTAGGTATGGTTGTTGATTGCGAACTTGTGACACCGACATAGGGTGTAGAGGCTAACGTTTTAGGTCTTTTACTCCCAATAAGAGGACTAGAGGGAGTGGATGATGATGCCCCTACAGTGAAATTAAATCCCGATGTTATGCCAGACATACCAAATGGGGAAGTATGGACTATTGTACTATGTGTAGATGTGCCTGATGGCATAGTTGTGCTAACCTGAGGTATAGTAGTACTAGCAGTCATTGTGTTTGTTCCTTGTGTAGGTTGAGTTTGCAAGGTGCTAATATCAAATCCTGCGGGTAAGGTAGCGCCTTCAGCTAGCAATTTGGCTAAGTATCGTTGTCGATCATTTGCTAGGTATTCATCTACAAAAGATGCAAACTCAGGGTCCTGTGCGACAGCCTCTATGTCCTCTACTGCAATATGTCCTTGAGTGTTTCTAGTGGTGAATTTATCTAATAGAGTCTTATGAGGTCGTGAAGAAAATGGATTGATGAATTCATTTGGGTTTGACATGTTTTCTCTCTCTCTTCTCTTAGACCTAGTTTCAACCATGTAAGACAAGCTCAATATGCGGGAAATGCAAAACTATATCTATGAACAGTATGACTCTAGTCTATGTTTTTGGGATTTTCGTATGCAAAATAAGGAATGTTCTAGGATGACACTAGCCTAAACTCTAAAGATGCAAAGCCTAATCAAGGTTATAAAATAATCAATTCTATAAACCTAGGATGAAGAGACCAACTACCTAAAGTCTAACCAAGGCGTCAATTTAGTTTAAGTCAAGGAACCAATGTAGGACGAGGATCAAAGATGAGTTGAGTTTCCTAACTAGACTAATGAGCTAGGAGGACTCTCTGTAGGACAAAAGATAAGCTGATAAAACTAGGTTCAATGACAGATTTCGTTGACACTATAACTTTTCTAGAGTGTAGATGGTGGACTAATCCTAAAGTTTGTAAAAGTGACCTTTCTAGAAGTTTAATGCAAGGTAATATGTATTCTAAGATGAAGCTAAACGCTGAATTAAGACAACTATGGTAATGACCGTATGAACCTAAAAGATGCAAAATTGAGCCAATCATTTCAGGTTTTTGTTCAAGGACTGTTTATGTAAAGACAACTGAAACTGGTATAATCATGTTAATTGGACAGTGACTGTGAATTCTGGTTTTCTGATAATCAGAAAAATGCGTCACAGGATTTCACAGATGCGGTTCAAGTTAACAGTTGCGGTTTTCCAGTGATCAATTGCGTTTCTCTGGTAAAGTTCAATGTGTGAGTCTGATAGATGTGGTTAACCTTCTAATATATGCGACTCTAATTGACAAATGCGGTTAACCTTCTAACAGATGCGACTCTAACTGACAGATGCGACTCAAAGTTAAACAAATGCGACTCGTGATAACATATGCGACTCAAAGTCTAACAGATGCGACTCGTAATAATAGATGCGACTCAAAGTTTAACAGATGCGACTTGTAATATAACATATGCGACTCTCTGTGAATTTTCAGTGACATAAGATTTAAAACTGACTCCATTTTTTGTGATCAAATTTTTGGCAAACAAGAACAATCATAAGACAAAGTGTTTTCAGTTTGATTCTGGACTCAAAGAACGTTTAAGTTGACAACAGACAAGCACATCCTAATAGGCCAAAGGCCTAGGGTTTGTATACTTGGTATAGCCCACCCAAATACCCCGGATTGGTGATAAACACCTTTCCTTCTCGAGAGCAGATAGCTTAGAAATTTGGTGGCATTGGATCCCCTCCACGGCTCATTAACGTCTTTCGAGCACACCAATTTTAAATTCTTTTTGCAATGACCTCCCAAGAACTACTATCTCTACTCAAGGGGATCAATAGTGAGTAATCTTTGGGCATGATACTGTACCCTGCACTATATCAAGCAACGACCAATAGAACGGTTGGTCTCTAAAACAAAAGGTGTTTAATACGGGCATTCCGTTCGTGGGGCATGATCCATGCGGCAAGAGTCCCCTTTCGGATCCATCTTGTTGGAACCACACTCGTGATTCTTGGGGTTTCCCCAAGAACCCACTTTTATATACCGGCTGGAAGTCCCTCGAGTTCAGGGTGCTACTGGTCTGAGTCGTCCTAGGGTGAGTACTTTTTCCCACCAGAATAGGCCCAAGTTCTAGAGTTGGTAACCATTTCTCTTACACCCAGGATCGCACAGATGCGTAAGGGGAGAGGATACTTCGATTTACCAAATCGTGAGGGTAATTACACAGATGTGCTTTCGCACCAAACACAGTAGACACTTGTTAATTTTAATCCAAATGAAAGATTTTATATGCTACCAAACAATCTGTTTGAAAAAATTAACTAGGGTCTTCGACAAGCGTCCTGTAGAAAAATTCGTTAGTAGTTTTCAATATCGTCTTCGTCAATTGTCCTGCAAAAACTTGTTAACTCCTAAAAGGCCACACGCTGAAAATCAAATAATAGTAACACACAAATTAATTGACAATTTCAGATTTTTGAAAACAAAAATAAAGGTTACCAGTCAATTGCGTCGCTGTGTTGCCAGTCAGATGCGTCGATATTCTAGTCAATTGCGTCTCAGGATTCTTCAGATGCGTCGTGGTTTTTTAGATGCGGCATTTCGGGTGTCAGATGAGGTTCAAATCAATTGCGTCGCTTCGTCAAACTGATGCGTCGTTCCGTACGAAAAACCTGCAAAAAACAAAATAAAAGTCTACAGATATGCGAAGATGGTGTCTTCACGTCGGGTTCACCAAATGTAACGCCAAGAAAGTGCACAAGAACATATTAAAGCAAACATGCAATACAAATCTAAATGCAAATCTAATGCTAAGCAACAAAGAACAAAGGAAGTCAAAAACGTAAATAAAACTTAGAACAATCTCACCAAATTTGTATGTATTTCCATTATTCATCTCGATTGCCCTTCTCCATTTTTCTTGTGTAGTATAATTGCCCTCAGATTTCTCGTAAATTCGTGCAAATATAGCCTAAGATAGTGATTTAGCAAAACATCGAAGATTCAAGACAAAGTGCTCTCAAAAGTCATAAGATTTTGCAAGAGAGATTGGAATAAAGAATGACAAATCAATTTATAGAAAATTGATTATTCGAATGATAGGCTAGGATTGAAAGATCAACAGACGGTTGAGATTGACTGATTAGATATGCATTCTGATAACTGTCAGTAATGACATGAGTGATACAAATTAGAAATAGAATTAAAGATTAAATAAATGATTTAATCTTCCAGTTCGGTATTCAAAAATAGAAGAATTATCTTTGCATGACAAAGATAAAGATGGATTAAATCAACTCTTGTTCAAATGCACGCACAAGGTTTAATTAATTAAATAAGAATATCTAATTAATATGCATGTGCACGCAATTGAGTTAGCACTGAATGATTAAATGTTTTGACAAAGAGATTACTCGAGAACGCCACTCAAACATTACACCAAGAGTTAACTGAGTGATTTGAATAAATCTTTGAGTCGAGTAAAAGTGAATACTTAGATAACTCACACAATTATCTAAATATAGAGGAATGTGTTAAAATTGAATTAAATAATTCATTTAATTCAAGATTTGATATTTGAAGAATAATTAAATAAATAGGATTTATTTAATTAAGTGATGAAGGGATTTAAATGAATAATTAAATAAATAAAGAATTTATTTAATTATAGTTGAAGTATGATAAAGAGTAAATTAAATAAGAATTTATTTAATTTGACAAAAAGGATAAGGTTAATTAGTAACATAATTAAATAAAAAGCGTTTATTTAATTAATCAAATAGAATAAAGAAAAATGTGAATTAATTAAATAATTAAGATTATTTAATTAATAGAAGAATTAACAAAATATGAATTAATTAAATAATTAAAATTATTTAATCAATAGAAGAATTTATGTTAAGATGAATTAATTAAATAATTAATATTATTTAATTAATAGAAGAATAGGAATTATGAAGAATATTGAAGTCGCATGCTTAGACCAAATTTCGGTGTCTACAGATAGATTGAGACAACACATTCCTATGTGTCATGAATTTAGAAAATAGTTGAATCAAATTTTGGTACTTTTTTAGTCTTAGGGCTCTTAAGAGACTTGGCTAGATTGATGTAGCTTAGAAGGATGAGGATTATCGGGTAACAAAATGATGCCTTTAGTAGCATTAAATATCTCAACTAGATGTGTTGTCATTTTTAGTTGAAACCACAAGCATAAAATGAAAAGTACTACTCTTAACACCCTTACATTGAACGAAAATGAGTCATTTTACAATATTGCATTGATCACCAATGGGAAAATATTTTAGAGTTGAGAAAAATTGAGTTAGATTTTTCTAGGTGGATGCAATGTCCAATTGTAAGTTTAGATTTAAAATTCTTATGTTTCATAGTTTGAGAGAATAGCCACATCAAATTTTGACACTTTTTAGTCTTAGGGGTTTAAGAAAATTGGCCATACTAATATAACCTAGAAGGATTATATTTTCTGGGTGGTGAAATGATGCCTCTATTAGCAGAAGCCAACTCACCTAGATACATTTTTAGACCACTAGTTTGGTTTCATGAGGTGTATAATGAAAAATATTACTCTTAGTACCCTTAAATTGAATGAATTTGAAGCATTTTCAACATTATGTTTGTCACCACCATGAGAAAATAATTTGGAGGAGAAAAATGAGAGATTTTTGTAGGTGAATGCAATATCTAGCTATAGGTAGACACAAAATATTCCTAGGTCCCACAATTTTAGAGAATAATTACATCAAATTTTGACACTTTTTTGACCTCGGGGCTCTTGAGAGGCTTGGTTGGACCAATGTAGTCTATAAGGATTAGGATGTTTGGATGAAAAAACTATACATCTAGTATTATTAACCAACCCATTTAGATTTTTTTCATTGTCAAAGCAATGACATGCATGCATAATATCATTCTCAACGCCCTTATATGATTAAGACAAAAAAATTGTAGGTTCCATAAATTATAATAAATTTCCTATCAAAATACGAAATTTTTTGGCTCTCAAGGCTCTTAAGAGAGATATTGCTTGATTGATGGAGCCCCAAAGGACAATGATTATTATACCAATGTATCCAAAAATTATTGATATTCTTGGGAAATGAAATGAAACCTCTATTAGAATTTACAAACCCACCTAAATGTTTTGGAAATTTCAGTTTGTTGTTGGGTTTACATACTTACAAATCGTAAAGTATGTTTGTTATTATACAAATATAATCTATTGAACCATGTAGGTTGACTCCACTCTTTATAGTGTCAAGTATTACTTCATGGTTAACTCACAAACTTTTTGCAACCTCTTATTGTGTAGTCTATCCCCATAATTGAACAATTGATGTTTGATGCAACAAGGTTAGAACTAGCTTATCTATCTTAATATATTAATCTATATATATTATACGCAGAGATATTTCATTTTTGAGGCGTATTTTTTATTACTTTTTTGCTTCTTTTTTTAACTTAAAAAATATGCCTTGAAAATGAAATATCTCAGCGTATAATATATATAGATTAATATATTAAGATAGATAAGCTAGTAGTAGCCGCGATGACGTGTGTAACACATTGAATAAATTAATATATTTAGGGTTATGATTAGAGTGAGCATTTAGGATTATGATTTATATCATGGTTAGGGTTAGCATTAGGGTTAGGGTTTAGTGTTAAGGTTGGGTTTATGGTCATAGTTAGTGTGAGAATTATGTTAGAGTTAGGGGTAGAATTATGGTTAGGGTTAGGGTTTGGATTATAATTATAATAGGTTTTAGGTTAGGAATACGACTTTCGTTAGTGTTAAGGGTAGGGTTGGAATTACTATTAAGGTTTGGATTGGAATTATAATTAGAGATAGGGTAAGGATTTATATTTGGTCAGGGCTATGGTTTGGGTTAGGGTTAGAGTCAAGGTTAGGATTAAGGTTAAGATTAGCATTAGGGTTAGGATTTGGTTTATGATTATGATTATGGTGAGGGTTAGGGTTTAGACTTATGATTAGGGTTATAGTTAGCGTTAGGGTTTAGTGTTAAGGTTCAGTGTTATACATTGAATAAATTAATATATAATTAGGGTTATGGTTAGGGTTAAAATTTAGGGTTATGATTTATATCACAGTTAGGGTTAGCATTAGGGTTAAGTTTTATATCATGGTCAGGGTTAGCATTAGATTTAGGGTTAACCATTTAGGATTAGGGTTTAGCATTTCGTGTGAAGGTTATGAATAGGGCTAGGTTTAGGATTATGCTTAAGATGAGTGGTAGTGTTAGGGTTGGGGTAAGTATATATAAAAATGGTTACCTAATCCTAATTCTATCTCTAACCCACCCCTAACCCTAATCCTAATATTAACTAATCTTGACCCTATCTCTAACCCTAACTCTGACCTTGATCCTAATCCTAACCCAACCTTAATCCTAATTATATATCTAACCATAACCCTAATCCCAATCCTGACCCTAACCCTAATTAATTTAATGTTGGCTCCATCATAACCCTAACCCTAAACTTAACCCTAATTAAACCATCTTAAATCTATTTGAACCCTAGCCCTAATTATGCCATAACTCTAACTCTAATTAAACTCTATCCCTAACTTTGAAAGACAATACAAACCTCAATCCTAATCCTAATTCTATCTCTAACCACAACCCTAACTGTAATCTTGACCGTATCTCTAACCTAACCCCAACTAATCCTAACCCTAACCCTAATTCTATCTCAAATTGTAACCTGACCCCAAAATTCACTCTATCTCTAACCAAAAATCTAACCCTAAACCTAATCATAACAAAAACCTCAACCCTAACCCTAACACTAATCCTAATTTTATTTATATCTCTAACACAAAACCTAACCCTAATCCTATCCCTATCTCTAACTCTAGATCTAACCATAATCGTGACCGTTATCCTAATTCTATCTCTAACCTTAACCATAATCTTGACCCTATCTCTAACCCTAACCATAATCCTTACTCAAATCCTAACCCTAATCCTAATTCTATTCCTAACCCTAACCCTAATCTTGACCCTATCTCTAACCCTAACCGTAACCTTAATCCTAATGCTAACTGTTGATGGTATTTTCTGCACAGCAACAACTCAGACAGAAAATGATATTCTATCTCTCTTGAAAGATAACCTTCAACAATAAATTGCTGAAATCACCCCAAGGTCTCTCGGGTGTCAGGTCATGACAATGCATAAACAACTCAGATAATATGTGAAAAGGCTGGTAATCATAATCGGACCTTACTACAAGCAAACTGTATTTCTCTAATTTATCAGATTTTGCAATACTATGATCTTAAATCCTAAATCTAACCAAATAATAAAGAAACAACAAAAGATGAGGGCGCAAGAGATGTAATGAAATCTAAACTATTTTTGAATGAACAATGCAAATGATAAATAGCTGGAACGGACCAATCTCAAATAACCAATTCCTACTTAACCCATAATGCAATATCACAAGAACGGTGCAATCTTCTAAGGCATATATATTTTCAAATCATAGACATTCATCCACAATCGAACTAAGCACAAACAGATGTATGGTCCAGGTTGACTTCACCAGTCTACTACAATCAGATAGTTACTGGGAGTATAGACCAGAGATTGCTACAAACATTCCAAGCATGAAATCATGAACACTATCCACCAAACTAATCTAATTCTAAATCTAACATCAAATCTTAGATCTTCAAGCAATTTCAAAGATGGAACAACAGGAACCATGCAAGATAAACTAACACAAAAGAATTCACCAGAGAAACCACAATGCCTCCAATTGTATTAGATCAACAAAATGTAGCAACAATTCCACTGTTCTGTGTTACAGTATTTGCTTCAAAGAACTAACTACTATCTCTACTACAAAATTCTCTAGCTCTTCTCTTAGTCTAGCTTGTCTCTATATCTATCTAACTAACTCTTAGAAAGGAGGAAAGAATGCCATTTAAAGAGAATCCTCAAACATGTCGGCCCAGCCAAACGTTTACAAAATAAAATAGCCAAAACAAGTCGACCTCAGGAAATTCAAAATAAGGCACACATTAAATGTCGGTACATCATCAAGGTCGGCCACAACACGTCCTCCAATGCAACTCGGATCAATACATGCCCTATAATAATAGGGAAGAACAAATCACGAGTGGCATGGCATTAACTTCCGCCTCCCTTATCTTTGTTCTGATCCAGCGACTCATGAACCTTCAAAAACACCCTATCCAACTCAGCAACAGGTGGCAAGGGTAGGACTTTGAGCCAACATTTAACTGATTCAATTTCTTCCTTCGACCCCTTGACCGTTGTATCCCACTCACCCTTATATGCCAGGTACTTATCCACCACAACTAGATAAGTAGTCGCATCATCTAATTGGTGCCCTGTTACAATATTTTCAGTATCTGGGGCATAGACATCATGCCACCATTCCCTCAATTGTTCTAAGCTCAAGTACTTAGGGGCAATCTTCCTTCTGCTAGTCATTATTTCAAAAAAGGCGATGCATCCATCATAAACACCAGTTAGATTACCATCCATCTGCTTCTTTTGTTTATAGATCTTCTTGATGGCTTTCTGTCAAATTTGCAAGGCCTCAAACCATTCCCAAGGCTCATTAACCCTAGATGAAGAAAGGATTCCATCTACAACCAACTGATCCTTACCATACTCCATGATCACCTTAGTTTTCTGCAACAAAAGATCAATATCCTCCTTGTCCTTAGACAAAACATGCTCTAATAAATCCTTAGCTCTTATTGCATCCTTTCCAGTTGAAAGGATTTCCTTTATTGCATCATCTCCCTTAGTCTGCACCTCCTTCAACCAATCTATTGTAGCCGTGGTAGAAGCTTTCATCTTTTATATTTCAGAGATGGTCTCTTTTGGCAAGAAACCAGCAGAAGCAGAAGAGGTTGGGTGGAAAGACTGCAAAGGCTTCATTAAATCTTCTAGACATTTCCTTAGCCTTTCATTCTCCTTTTTTAGCTCATGCTTAGACTGTGTTTCCTTCCTTAATCTCCCAATTATCACTGCACTGGACCCCTCATATTCTTCAATATCTTGCTCCATAGAAGCGGGCCCAAGATTGATGGTCTGTACATTATAATCTTTCCCGGTGACCTCATCTCTACCTTTATCAGCAGCAGGGGTAGCAATATGAATAACCCTGTTACTATCCTCATCCCTTTCGATCTTTGAAACCACCTTGGCTACCTTCTTCTTCTTTCCCTTTCCAATCTTGGCCAACATTTCATCCCAGTTGAGATGAGTGTCCTCAACAATGACCTGTTTCCTTCTGATTTCTTTATCTAGCCAATCCGGAACAGCAGGATCCACCCAGATTTCATCCTCTTTAACCTCCTCATGTAGTTCTACTGTCTCATCCTTTTCCTTTCCAGGAGATTGATCACCTTGATTCCCTAATCCAGGTTCTTCTTCTTCTTGCAGGGGTGATGGAGTCTTAACAAGGACATCCTCCTTCTCAGGGGATCTATTATCTTTACTGCTCACAGGAGAATCCTCATACTGTACCAATGGAGAAGGGTGCATTTCCACATCTCCTACCTCAAGCTCAGCAGCTACGCTGTAAAGTTCTCCATCTTTAAACGGTTTTTCCTCCCCACTGGTCTCATGCTCTTCGTGAGTTGTTTACTCAGGTATACTCAATGAAGGAAAGGTAGCCTTCTGTTGTTCCACAGCGGATGCCATTGGAAGAGGATCTATCTTTTGCATGGTCTCCTTGGGAGATGAAGTCCTCGACCTCCTCGAATAAACCCGAGGTTTCTCTCCTGAGCTCTCCACATCAACTACTGGAGGGTTTGCCTCATCCTTAGAAGTTTCTTGACCTTTCTTCTTAGAAGACCTGGTTGTCCTTGCCCTTTTTGGCTCTGGAGGAGCATCTTCTTTCTCTGCTTTCTCAGGTTCCTCCTCTTCTGCAGACTTACCTATTTTCAAAGTTCAACTCCTCTTCTTCCCTTTGGGTTTTCTTTTCTTTTCAGGCTCACTCTCCTTAGGGCCTCTGATTTTAATCTTGAAAGGTGAGCTTACCTTGGTTTTTCCTTTGGAATCATCCTCACCAGAATCCTCTGAGGTGGAATGAGCATTCAGATTTCCCATCAAATTAAAGGTACAAGGTACCTTCTTGCTCTCCAACTCCCATACCTTATGTTTCAACCATGACTGGGTGGACTTCATAATAGGAGCCATTAATTCCTCCAGCTCAGTGATCTCACTTTCTACCCAATTTACCTCTCCAATGGATTTGTCGTTGACTAATTCATATGCATGATCCTGGACTAAATTCCCGTCATCCTCTAACTGATCAGGAATCAACTTGACATTGTACATTCTGATTACATCAACTGGAAGCCTAGAATATCGCTTCTTCCTCACCTCAAATTCATCGTTGTTGTTCACCCAATAGTCTTCTAGGTCATCTTTGTGGTGATATTCTTTTGTAGCCATCTTCTGTGCTTCACCAATGATGTCAAAATTTTCCCTCTTGGAATGGAAAGAGAAACCAAAGGCACTAAACTCCTCACCTGATGTTTGAGCTGATTGGATTGAAGGGAAAACTTCATTTATACTAATTTTCAAAGGAAAGTCTCCACCAAACCCTGTCTTGTGCTTCTCCCTTTTAACAACGGCGTCGAAATCACATATATGCCTGGTAACCTCTAATAGCACAATGTGGTCAGTAGGGTATCTTGGCAGTCTGTATGGAGCAGTCGGACACCCATCAATTCTGATGTAAGAGAAGGTGGGTAATTGTATAAACCAAGCTCCGTATTTTTTGATTAGCTCCTTGGCTCCATCAGAAATTCTCACATGTTCTGCGTTTTGAAGCATCCTAGTAATATGCATAGTAAAGGAATCATTTTCTCTTCTATAATTCTGATTCCCTAGGTGCAACTCAGGGTACACTTAATAGATGACATCCTGTCCAAATGTTCCTTTTGGATTCAATCCCCTGTATGGATAAAACCTGGCAAGCACATATATCACATAAGATGACATGGCGAATTTCTTTGTCTCCAACACATCTCTGAGCTGCCTATCAATTATTGCACTGATAATCCCTGCCCAGTGGTAATTAATACCTTGCTCAATCCTGTTGATAACATGCACCATCCAATTCTCCAATACCCCAACACTCTTCAAGCCCGCCACTCTGCTCAACAGTGTAATTGCATCATATATATCTTGTCGGAACTTGACCCTGTGTAACTGTTTAGGCAGCTTGGAGAAATGGGATTTTGGATTTTCCAGCTAAGAATTGATCATCTACTAAGCTTTGTCAGGTTCATCCTCATAATAAGTCCTGGCCATGTCTATGTCCAAGGCACACACACATGCTAAGTCTGGCATATCAAATGCCTGGGCAATGGAAACTGGATTGAAATTTGCCAACACTCTCCCCTCAGTGCTAACGATCCTCTGTGTGTCAAAGTCATATTTTCGAGCACACTCTAATATCAACTCATAGCACTGAACTACAGGAGGAAATCCTGCCACATGAGCCAGTCTGGATTTCACCATTCTCTTGGTCAGGGCTGATAAATCTTTTTGAACTGTCCTTTCCTTGAACTCTTCATATCTCCATGCTCCGACGTTGGTATCTGAAACCTCAGACCAAACTGAAGCTATCTTGCTATCCGGCCACTGACTCTTCATATCCAGCCTTATCTTTTTAGCATCAGAAACTGAAGATCCCTCTGTATCTCCCTTGGAATTTCCTGCTGCTGCCTTGCTTGATTCAGCTTGCAATCACAAAAGAGCCTCATGAGCATCCAATTATCATCCATATCTCAATCAGAAGGTCAGTCTCAAAATCCCAAGAAATCACTTAAAATAACTCATTAATCATCAATCTCAAAAATCCAAAAAAATTGGGTAATCCAGGAAAACGAGGCAATTCAGGAAAATCCAGTCGGGGCAGAATTTCGGAGAAATCCGACCCAGATGGACTCACGCTGCCAAGCCATCATTCATCAAATAAATCATTAATACATTCAAAAGAAATGCATGATTATCATAAGATTCATCTGTTAAGCAACAAGAAATCATTATCCAACATTAAATTCATTACCCCAATTTCAAAAATCAAAATCAAGTGGAACCAGGCAGAAAACCAAAAAAATACAGATAGTTCAGATTTCCGCAGACAGCTTGGAATTCTAAAAACTCAACATACTCCGGGAAAAGGAAAAATCAGGGAAAATTCGGGTGCGCAGAAATTTCGCGAACACCTCAGAAACCCGACAATCGTTCGACTTGCAAACCGTTCGTGAAGAAATCTTACAAAACCTCCCATCCAAATCTAATGGACATAAAATCAATCCTTGTGAGCCAGATTTCGATTGTACCTGAATTTTAAATCCCACAACTCTCAAATGGCCGATCACTGTGACGAAATAATGATGCCCTACAGCTAACAGCTAAACCCCTGCCATGAGAGCTAAAACAAGCAAGAAATTCAGACACTCTCCCTCAGAATGATAAAACTAAGGCATACCAAGATCTCACATGCTACGAACAAGGTCGAGCTATACACAGGTCGCGAGGGTGACAATGACCCGACTGAACTTAACAACCCTGAGCAGACCTAATGAAACCCTACCTTCACAAATTGAACTAGATTATGCACAAACAAGGTAGGACCTCAAAAGAACGCCCAGGCACTCCCGAAATTCAATCAAAAAAATGAAGGGACGCGCAGTGCAAGCATTGAAAACCCGTAAAAAGATGGACCAAACCCTATCTCAATAAATATGAAATTACAAAAAAATGAGCAAAGGCTGACCCAAATAATCATCAACAATAACCCGAAAGATTTAATCACGAAACGTAAAATGAAGGGGGAAGTCAATGATGACTTACCATGAATGAAATCTGAATGAACCTCGAGCCCAAGAGAATCACTGCAAATCAGGGTGCCCTAGTGGCGATAATATCAACTCAAACGCCCAAGGAATCCACACTCGAGCATACCAGATCCAAAGACCAAAGCTCAAAATGAACAATCTTAAGCGCTAAAGCAGATGAAAAATGAATAATGAATAATGAAGAGCACTAAAATCCTTTAAATCTGCTCACAATCGTGCTAGAGAAGACGTACCTTAAGCATTAATGGCTGATAAGACCTGTCAAAGAAATCCGGAAACCCGAGCCCAAAACAGAATTTCAGAAAAAACCGAGCAAGACAAACAATTTGGGTGAGCACGAATTCCGCAGATAGCGCACCCTTCGGGACTTCGACGCAGTCCGGGAAAATCCGGGTGACCCAAAAAATCCTAGATTCATCCAAAAACCCGAACCTCGGAAAACCTGATAGTGAGCAGACGATGGACCAGGACCCGGGAAAATCCGGATGAACCGGAAAATCTCGGACTCAGGCGAAAACCCGGACCTTCATAAAAAACCAAGTTTGATCAATTCAACCCTCAGGGTAAAACCAAGGCAAGCAAGACCAACATCTCAAGACCTTGAAAGGACAAATCCAATAAACCAAAGGTCCAAGAGACATCCAAAATAAAAAAAGAGGGTCCCTACTCCAAGTGGGGCATGTGTGCAAAATTGCACAACACTAACCCAACCCTAATCCTAATTATATCTCTAACCATAACCCTAATCCCAATCCTAACCCTAACCCTAATTAATTTAATGTTAGCTCCATCATAACCCTAACCGTAATGTTAACCCTAATTAAACTATCTCAAGTGTATTTGAAGCCTAACCCTAATTGTTCCATAACCTTAACTCTAATTGAGCTCTAGCCCTAACTTTGAAAGATATTTCTCCCCTCACAGAAGCCTCAATCCTAATCCTAATTCTATCTCTAACTCTAACCCTAACCCTAATCTTGCCCCTATCTTTAATCTAACCCCAACCCTAATTATATATCTAATTGTAACGTAACCCTAATCTTCACTCTATCTCTAACCAAAACCCTAACCCTAAACCTAATTCTATCTCTAGCCCTAACCCTTACCCTAATCTTTACCCTATCTCTAACCATCACTCTTATTGTAATCCTATTTGTAATGTTAACCCGAACCCAAATCCTAATTTTATCTTAGTGCCTAACGCTAACCCTAATATTAGCACTAACCCGAACCCTAATCCTAATTCTAGATTTCTAACCCCAATCTTAATTCTATCTCTAACCCTAACACTAACCTTGATCCTAACCATATCTCTAACCCTAAGCCTAAGCCTAATCATAAATCCCGACCCCAATCCTAATCCTAATTATATCTCTAACCCTAACCCTGACCCTAACCATAACACTAATTGCAGCACTAATGCTAATTCTATTTCTAACCCTAATTGTAACCCTAATTCTAATTTTATCTTTAACCCTAACCCTAATCCTTACACTATCTCTAATCCTAACCCCAATCCTATTTATATCTTTAACCCTAACCCTAACCCTAATTCTTACACTATCGCTAACCCTAACACTAATCCTAACACAAACCTTAACACTAATCCTAATTTTGTTTCTATATTTAACACAAACCATAACCCTAATGCTAACCCTATTTGTAACCCTAACCCTAACCCTAACCTTAACCCTAACACTAATCCTTAATTTATTTCTATCTCTAACACAAACCCTAACCCTAATCCTAATTCTAATTCTATCACTAACCTGAACCCGAACCCTAATCCTAACCCTATTTCTAACCCTAACCCTAACCCTAATACTAACCCTAATCTTAATTCTATCTCTAACCTTAACCCTAAACCTAATACTAACCCTAATCCTATTTCTATCTCTAACACAAACCCTAACCCTAATCCTAACCCTTAGCTTAACCTTCATCTAACTATAACACTAATTCTAATCATAACCCTAAACCTAATTATAATCCTAACCCTACTTCTAATCCTAACACTAATTTTAATTCTAACCATAATTCTACTCTAAGCGTAATTCTAATTCTAACCCTAATTATGATTCTAACCCTGATTCAAATCTTACTTCTAACCTTAATTCTAACCCTAATTCTCACCAGTAGGGAGGAGGAATGCACTCCTCTCATGCCATCTCTCAATCAATGTCGTTATCATTCATGTATGCACTTTGATCTCTGGTATATACCATAATTCAAACCCTAATGATAACCCGATTTTATCCTTAACCCTAACCCTCATTCTATCCTTTACCCATCCTAGCCACCCTTGCCAATCCCATTAGGTTTCCATTTTCATATCTAATATACCATAAATTTTTAACCTAACCCTAGTTCTAACATTGGAATTAGTGTTAGGGTTAGGGTTAGAATTATGGTTAGGGTTAGGGTTGGGTCATTCCAAATGATTTCATTGGTGCAATATTAATTCCCAAATTTATATTAACAGATAAAACCATTTGGTATGGAGTAAAGTTATATCTACATCATTTGACATCATAAGACAAATATATTTAATATGAAGTATTCCAATTCAAGTACATTGCCACCCTAGTACTCGTACACATAAGAATAGTACTACCCACATAATATTCATATCTATTTATTTGTAAATACTCTTACCCTTCAAAATTACACTAACCATTCATATCATGGTTGTTTGATTTGAGTTCCACAAATCATTCATGTTTTGTTTGCATATCTTAGTCTATTCTTAACCATATGTTACATATTCCTAATCATAAACCCTAACCCTAACCCTAATTGTAGCCCTAACTTCTAGTTTGAACCCAAGTTCTAAAAAATATAAGTCTAACCCTAACCCTAATTCTAACACTAATTCTAATTGTAATTGTAACCCTACCATTTAGGACAATACTAACCCTAATTCTATTCCTAAATCTAAACCTAACCCCAACCCTAATTCTCACCAGTAGGGAGGAGGAATGTACTCCTCTCATTGTGCCATCTCTTGATCAATGTCGTTATCATTGATGTGTGTACTTTGATCTCTGGTATATACCATAATTCAAACCCTAATGATAACCTAATTCTATCCTTAACCCTTATCCTAATTCTAACTGTAACCCTCATTCTATCGCTAACTTTAATTCTATCCTTAAGTCACCCTAATTCTAAGTCTAACCCATGTCCTAAAACTCATTCCTCACCTCAATATTAGTGTTCCATTGCCCCACATTAATATTTAAAAGTGAGATTGCATCACATGGAGTTGACCCCTAAATTTCAAATTTTAAAACTTATAATTTTATTGACTCTTGCCTATTTCTTTCCCACCATGAGCTGACTTGGTAGACATTTTGTATGATTTATCACTTTTAGGGTCTTAGATATGTCATTTCTCATGGCATTACCATTTTTTAGATCTTTAGAAGGATTGTATTCTTACTTATCATTATTCCATTATTATATCTTTTATTTTAATGTTTTGTGCTATGTTGGGATCTATCCTTTACCCATTGTAGCCACCCTTGCCAATCCCATTAGGTTTCCATTTTTATATCTAATATACCACTAATTCTAAACGTAACCCTAGTCCTAACACTGGAGTCAATGTTAGGGTTAGGGTTAGGGTTGGGTCATTTTAAATGATTTCATTGCTAAAATTTATTAATTTCCAAATAATTTATATTAATAGATAAAACCATTTGGTATGGAGTAACTATTTAAAGACATCATTTGACATCATAAGATAAATATATAATATGAAGTAATCTAACACAAGTACATTGCCGCCCTAGTACTCGTACACATAAGAATAGTATTTTCCCACATAATATTCTTATTTATTTCTTTACAAATTATACTCTTACCCTTGAAAATTACATGAACCATTCATATGATGGTTTTTATGATTTGACTTCCAACTATTTTAAAACTTTTTTTTCAAGGTTTTGTAGGTATTTGTAATGACTATACTTAAACCACACTCAACTCAATGGTCAAGGGTAAATTTTAGCCAATAATATTAGAACAAATATTTACCACTTTTTGACATGGATGAAGTGTAAAATTACTATTAACTATTTAACTATTGAAAAATAATATTTAAATAGAGTGGTTTGAAGCTATCAACATAGGATTATATTGAGAAATAATATTATCATATCTTTGAAGTGATATTGTGTGTTGTATGCCTTATCAATGTAGATATTTGTTTAAAAATTCAAACATGTCTTTAATAGCTTTTACAATCATTATAGGAACAACATTACCTGTCTCCTCCATTACTTGCTAAAGAAGTTGGTACTTAAATTTGATGGCTATTTAGATGTTTGGCCATTGCTTTAGTAAATCATCTTTTATATATTTTTTGTTTACGCACTCCAAACTAACTATATATATTAACAATAAATAAATAAATTACA
Source organism: Sequoia sempervirens (assembly GCA_007258455.2). NCBI lineage: Eukaryota > Viridiplantae > Streptophyta > Pinopsida > Cupressales > Cupressaceae > Sequoia > Sequoia sempervirens. The sequence continues at coordinate 41,111 of VDFB02254681.1, forward strand.
TATAATATGAAATATATGAATACAAATGAGTACATATTGTTTTACATTTTTATCATTGAAAATTCTATTAATTCAATTTAATTGATGAAAATTTAAACTTCAAAGTAATTATGTAATTTTATCTTTTAAAAATGTCCTTCCATAAATTTTTCTTTAAAGCTATTTAGACACTATATACTCTTAATTAGCAAGTGAGTATTTTAGATTATTTTATCATCTCTGATATGTTTTAATTCTGAATTGTTACGTTTGGTCTTCCTTTTTAGTTAGCTCATTGGTTTAAGCTTTTCCTCCTCAAAAAGGATGTGGGTACTCCCACATCATATATTTATCAACTCATGGTATTTTTTAAATTTAATATTCATGGTTGTCAATGAAGAATCATAGGTAAATTGTTTGGCATTGTTTGGAAGTAGTGGTGTATCTTTCCACATAGCCAAAATGTCAAAATTTCCTTCATTTAAATAAAAAATAAAGTGAAACGTACAACTGGAGGGTGTGTGTTGTGAAACAATAGCCTCACAATGAAGGCAATAAGATTGCAATTTCTTTTTCCATCATTTTCGATCCACGAAGGTAAGAAGACACTTTTTGTAGACACTTCATATTTGATCATCTGTTTCTTTCATAGCTATCCAGGCACACTTGTAAATATCTTATACCTCAATATGCCATGCAAATATTCGATTTTTGTAGTTGTCTACTAGATCAGTTTTTGGTGAGTGAAGTGAAGGTGAAGCATAGGTGAAATAGTGGGTCATTTTGGCCATTGAACGTACACATCATCTTATAGGTGTCGTGGATTTTAACATTCTGTAGGACAAATAATTGAATATATTTCATATTTACTTGAACATTTAGCCCTTGACATAACATAATGGAAGGAAGTTTTCTTCACGTGTTTGAAGGTTGGAGAATAACTGCGTGTTTCCTCCAACGAAATCGACATTGTCCACCAATTTCATAGGATATTATTTCTACTATTTTTAGAAAAGAAAACTAAAACTATGGCAAGATTAATGGTTGTACTTGCAGAGAATTCCAGTATAGCTTGTCCACCCCTGGAGACATTGAAGATTACACTGAAGATTAATGATTTGAACATTAATGGATTAAAAAAGATATTGAATATTCCACAATTTATTGTGTAATTTAGTGAATAGAGTATTACTCATGCAAGATGTGTGAAGAGCCCTCTTCTTAAAAAGACTACCTCACTCAGAGACTCCGCAACACAATAAAAACATTTTCCTTGTACAACATGGTTTATAATGGCACAATCCCTTGTCCGGCAAATAAATGTCACTGAACTGATTGCCAAAAAAGAATAGCACCAACCAGGGTGTTTTGCTGCACAGTTTGTGAAATTCATATTTATACTACAAAACGATAGCCAAATATAAAGTTTATAGAAAGATGGAATCTTTACATACAGGTAGAGCCCATTCCACACTTCGTTTTACAGATCCATGGACTTTTGAAGCCGCATCACAAGGCAAAGATACACATATGAAGAGATCATCAAATACAAAATCAAAGAACTCAAATTTCACCAGGATTAATCACTGTGTCTTGATTCATCAGAGAGGAGCGCTTTACAGATCCAGAAGGAAACACGAAAATGGGTCGGAAGGATATCAAAGAGATTAGCTATCAACTAAATCACAATCTCCAGACACATAGAAGTCAAGCGAGATGCAGTAGAAAATTCCGACGCTGATGTTTAGGATCTGCATAGGGAAACCACCCATTCAGAATGTCGCAGCTAGGCCAATCGATGTCTCAGGGCTTGCCATGAAAGGATGGTGTCGATACTCGAGAGTATTATGCTGGCGGTGATGGGTAGCTGAGCTCCCGTGATGTGGCGTGACTCCCTGGTGCAATGGAAAGACCAAATGAGGTAATGCAGATCATAAATGCCTTCTCTCGTGCTTGTAACAGCTAGATATGGACTGATTGGCGTTTCTTCTAGAAGAAAATCCCAGTAAAAGAATTTTATATCAAAACATATTTCCATGTTCATGAGTGAAGTAGATTTGATTTGAAGTGGGATAATGAAGTACCTTGTTAGCAAAGAAAACACGGTCATTCTCATCAGGGCCAGATGGGGATATCCAGGAATCGCAGTGAAAACGAATGACCTGGGATGAAAATGGTGAGTGATTTCAGAAAGAACTCTCGTGCGTGCGTGTTTTTGATGAGAAACACACTGGGAAAACTAAGCATAGGGATCCATTTGAAAGTGATTTTTACATGCGTTACATTCTCAGTTACATTCTCATCGCATGTTGTCCTTTCGTTTTTTTTTTTTTTTGTTTTTGCCTCTTCCACTTCCATACCCGCTTTGTTAACAGTTGGCAGAATACGAATCAATTCTTTTTGCTAAGACCGTTACTTCTGCTGGCCTCCTATAGGGGTCTGCTGCCATTATAAGGTTATGCCTCTCGGCGTAATAATAAATAATCTTACTATGTGTTTCAAAGTATTTGAACAATCACAAAAAAAACTTATTCATTGGGTACCTTCTAAATCATGTTCCAGTAGTAATAAAAGACCCTATAAGATACACAATATCTTATCTATTTGTAATTGGGGTAGTCAATCTTTTTGTCTCTATTCAATGGAAAAAACCTTCTTATTGTTATCATCATCAATAATTGTATAAAAATGAGGGTAAGTGCATGGAAATGGAGCACAAAAAGGGGTCAAAGGTTATCATTTTTTCCAAACCAGCTAAACTAGAATTTTGATGAGTAATTTAATATGTTTTAACTCAAAATTTGAAGATGTCATAAGAATAAAGATGTATTATTCTAAATCTAGTTTATAAAAAATATTAAATCATTTTAAAAACAGCTAAAACAAAGTAGCTAAAATGTTGAGCACACACACAAAAGTGTTTCTATTTTTATCAAAAAATATAATATAGTGTTTGGTGTGCACCTACCATTTTTCACTATGATAAGTGATTTTAAAAACTAATTGGTGGAAATATAGCTGAGTGAGTATTACAATATGAATATTTTTTATTGATTTTTTTGTGATTCTTGAAATCAGGTACATCCTAAAAAACATAATTAATGGTGCATGTCACATAACTTTCACAAAAATAAAAAAATATTTTTTCAATGTGTAAAGATCATTTTAAAAAAATTTGGATAAATGAGCCAAATAATATGAAAAAAAAATAATGCATATGTATTTGAAGAATATGAAGAAAATGTTAAAATGAAGTAAAAATTATATATATATATATATAAAGCTAAGAAATCATTTTATATTTTTCTAGTGGTCTTTTGAAATATTGTTAGAAAAGAATATGAGGATGAAGATTGAGCATGATATTTTATATTAAAAACATGGATTTTTTTCACCAAAATGAAGTTCCAACCATTAGGCTTGGAAATCTAAGCCTAAAGGGTGAGATTTTTAAAATTTTAAAAAATGTAGGAGTTATAAATAAGTGTGTTATAGCTTGGATTTGATATAATCCATAATTCATACACATTATATCTTGGATTTAATCCAATAAATAACATATGCATGTTATGATTGGTACATGTTTTACATAGCATATATGAATTTCTTTTTTGGTCACTTTTTTGTCCCTCATCTTGCTCCACTTAACCATGCCTTGAACTAAATTGTATGAAGAAATCAATTTCACTAAATGATTTAATATGTAATAGAATAAACAAAAATATTAATTTCAACTAAATAATATATCTATAATACTTAGTTGCACTAGACATGATACATGGAGAAATTCACTTGATGTTTCCATTTCAATGAATTGTACTGTTGGTATAATTCAGTATGTTTTAGGTGGAACTAAAGGTCTAGAAGACAATTTATCAATCCACTCTTTTGATCAACACTCTTTCCCAGTAAAATCTATACACACAAAATAAAAATATATCATCTCTCTTGTATAAATACTCTATAAAATTGTACTAGAGATTTCAAATGAGTGGAACTCATTTGATCATATTACTATACACAAATATTTATGTTTTTCAATGTTAGTTTGTTACACCAACCAAAAAATATATGAATTGTAGACTCTTTCATTACTTGGACCCATTGTTGAGTTACACCATTCCATGATGGTTGTTACATTTGTCAACTTAGTACCTTATTGGTACTTCAACTCTTTGCATGTTATAGACATTTTACACATGATCCTACACCATCATGATTCCTCTTTTCATGCCAAAACTTAGTGAACTTATAAATATTTTGAAAAAAACTAATCATATTTATCTTTCTCAACCAATATAACATCCTTAATTCTTGAATTATGATGTATAATTATCTAGCCATATGATATGTTAATAAAAATTATGTTTCTACCAATTAAGTTAGCATAAAACATTTGAAAACAATATTTCATGAACTCAATAGAATGAGAACAATTATAAGGCCCCGCCTTGTATGAAACTTATATAACCCTTATTTACTATGTGTTTTCTATTGATTACTAAGGAATTTCATTGGAGATGATGAATGAAGTATATGTTGTCATTATTATATTACATTAATAAATCTTAGAGTAAACTTGCACTCTATAATACATAAAAAATGTGAACATGTTTAAATAACAAAATGGAATTGGTTAAACCACTATGTTGAAGCAGTGACAACCTATCATGACATTAAGTTGGCCAGGGAGAAGGGGATTTCCAAAATTTGGGTTGAAGGGGATTCATTGAATATTATTAATTGCCTTAGAAAAATTTCCCCTCCTTTGTCTTTTGAAATATTTATTATGGACACCCTCTCTATGTTGAATGATTTTGATGAAGTTTATATTTCCCATGCCTTTTGTGAGGAAAATGGGGTGAAAGAATTGTTGGCGAATCTCAGTGTGGCATCAGCTAGATCTTGGGAGGTTAATGATAACCTACCGGCGAAGCTTATATCCTTGCTTAATAATGATATCTTCTTATTTTTTGGAGGGGGTCATCTCTTTAGGTGTTCTCAAGGTTTGGTGTGTTAATTATTATCATTTCATGTTGATAAGACACTTGACGCTGGTGGTGCTCATTGGAAATTTTGGGAGTATGAGTTGTATGTGAAGGAGGTTTCTGGCCATTATTTTTCTTTGTACCTCGAAAGGCAGGCCTACACGCTTTCTGGGTGTAATTTTATCTCCGGCCTTGTTTTATTTCATTTATTTTTTGTGGGGTCTCTCTACTATGAAATTTTCACCATCGAAGATGGGTGGGAATATGTGTATAATGTAGGAGCATCCGAGCTCACAAGCAATCCTGCATCACCAAAAATAAATATTTTATTTTCTTGTTTAATTTTTACATTTTTGGCGTAGGTTGGAGCTTTAAGAGAATCTTGTGGAGTTTTGAAGGATGAAATATTTATTTTATCAAGACTTGGCTTCCATTCAAAATCAAAGGAAAACAAGGTATTTTATGTGCTTTTAAAATTATTATATTGCATAATTTCAATGTTTCAAGGATTGAAGGGGTTCATTGGCATATTATACATTTAAAATTAATTAATTTTCTCAATTTATATGCCTATAGAATTTTTATTATGGAAAGTGGCATTTGGCATTCTACTCTTTCAATTTGCATGCCTAGAATGGAGGAAAAAGAGCTAGTGATATTTGGGAAAAAAACAATAAATGACTTCAATTTTCAATTTAGGGTGGATGAGCACGATTTATTTCATGATTTTATTGATTTTTATGAGGAATTTACTGTAGAAAGTCATGCAATACGGCGCAACAATTTTTTGTGCCATATTTGGAAGCATTTAATGATGAATTTTAATCACAAACATAAGAATTTCAAAAGACAATTGGAGGGAAATGAAAGAGAAGATTTGGGTGCCCCTTTTGGTGCCTTAAAAAGGTTTTAATCTCTATAAAATGGAGCCTTTAATGTATTCAACAACAATCAATAGCGGCTAGTTTGGAGAAAAAACTTGCTGGTTGCTCCTAATAGTTGCATAAGAAAGAGTACAAAAAATCAACTTGTGAAGAGAAGAGGGATTTTGTAGGTGTTCAAGGTAGCCATGAGGGCTGCATAATGAAGATAAAAATCAGATTTTAGAAGATGAGTAAAGTCAAAAAAAAAATTGAAGCCATGAGGATAAGCTATAGGAGTTGTAGGTGGAGTTGTGGTGCTAGAAGGTGAATAGTTTGCAGGAGCTCACTTAGTTGAGCATATA